>JAQFYU010000095.1:0-36373 GCA_034694905.1 Ceratophysella granulata | reverse complement strand
CGGGAAACGGTTACGTCTACGTGTAGCTCATCGTCTAGCACGTCGTCTAGCACGTCATGTTCGTCGTCATGTGCGTCTTCTACGTACATCCTTTTGGTCGCAAGCTGCCGTCAGGCAGGTTTTTTAATCAGTCATCATTCATCATAACTCAAATTGAAATCACAGGCTTACCGGCTTTAACTAGGTGATATCGTTTCCGCAGTTGGCGCTTCATGTCGATAACGAATCCGCCTGTGACTTGAGCCAGTTTCTGCGCAAATAAAGTTTTGCCGGCCAACGGATGTCCCGTAATAAAGAATTTGACAGGACTCGTTGGCATGGTTGGAAGTAAATAGGGTCGTGGATTAAATTCAAATTGCTGAACTGCTTCTTCCGTACTCAGAAAATAAACTTTGTCCATGTAGCTGCAAATCAAACAATAAAATTGTTCATTAGAATTTCAATGAGCGGTACTGGAAGCAGCCTAGCCTAACGTAATTGCTTACAAATTACCCAATGGCTTTTTCTGGCTTTCCAACAACAGTATTTCCATGTTTGAGAGCAACAGGACAAATATTTTTCCACTGTGAAATCCTCCAACGGAATCGCGGGTCTACACGACTTCGAACAGTCACCGCTCGAAGAGCTGCTTCCCAATCAACTTCACCTGTGAACACGTCTTCATAAGGAATGCACGGAAGCTCTTCTTCTTCTCCTAGTTCGTCAGAATCATAATACTGATCTTCTGGAATGATTTGGAACATTCCTGGGTTTTCAATGTTGGAAATGAGGCGTGATGGAATTGGTGACGGACTGATCCCAAAGTTTTCCGTAAATTCCAGGATCATCTGAAGGAACAGAAATGGAATTTCAAATTATCTATCGGAATCATTGGCAGTAAAGTGATTCGGTAGCTAAACGGCTGCTTGAATTCGCAACGCCGAAATACTGACCTTGAAAATAACAGACGGTTGCCAATAGGCGTTTAGTTCCAAGACCCTGCGCCGATCAAATAGGTCGATAAAGGCCTGAAGGTGAGTTCTTGCTTCCCGGAACTTGGTAAGATCTCGAGCCACGTTAAAAGGAAGGTCTTCCACTCTTGTGGTCAATCGCTTGATGATATGAGGCGGAAGAGGTTCGAAGTCTGGAAGTTCCTCGTTTTCCTGACAGTATCAAACACAAGCCAAAATGAATATCTTCAACATAATTAGCTTATGACTTAAGCCGTCTTTAAGATAAGTTGCATAGTATAAATTAGAGCAGATCAAGTAAAGCGCAAATCTTACGCCGAAAGGTTCGATTCCTGACAAGTCTTGACTAGATCCGAGCTCGGAATTCTCGAACGATTCCTGTGAACCCCGCTTGGACTTGGAAGCTGAGGGTGACGCTTCTTCGTCATCTTCGTCGTCTTCCCGTTGGTTCGAAGGAATTGGGTCCCGACGTTCTCGAGGAATAGGGACTGGGTCATAAATTTGTTTGTGAATGTAGTGGTCTCGGGTGTACTATATATCGAGTGAAATAATTACAGAAAGTTCAATTGATTCCAGGAATAAAAATAGAAAACTTACCACAATGGAGGTCATAGGGTCAAACTTCTGGTCTCTTCGCCGTTTGAAGAGGTCCAAATCTTGCATCTAGAAGATAGCACAAAATATTGGAATGACTTTGCATGTATATTTTAAGGAAGCGAGTTTACATAAAGCATAGTGGCAAAATTCGTGTCCATTCGCGTTATTCAAACATGATATTCGCTCACATGCAAAATGATGACATGATGCGGACGAATTGGAAGGCTGGAAATGTAGCTCAACTGATCTTCCACAGAAACTTCCTTGGATTTAATCAGTGGGAATCCGTCCATCACGTAGCCTTTATGAAAAACGTCTAATTCCTAAAACAATGCCGAAAGTTCAAGGTTCATGGCTCGAATATTCTCTTGACGCCTTGTCATACGGGAACATTAAACTTACCATAAGACGGCAGGATGTGAGAGCCAAAATTGCTTCGTGGCTAAGAGTCCCGTCCAATCTGTCCAATTTAATAGTATCCGGAATATCGTGGTACTTGTAGTGTGAAATAATTGATTGGGCTGTAAATCAAAATGGTGTCTATAATTTCAAAACTATTTCTAAAAAACATTTTTGATTGAAAACTAGACTTACGGCTAATCAGGACAGCATTAAGCTTCTCGGCCAACTTGATCGCCTGTGTCGTCTTGCCCACGCCGGGCTTCCCAATGAAAATGAAGGTATGCGGTCGGAAGGCCATGCTTTCCATTTCGATCTCTTCGTCATTGAAGTGGTTGATGGTTCTGGGCTGGAAGGTCGTATGGAGATGACCGAAAAGGTTTCGCTCAATGTAGAACCGATTCGTGGACTCTACAATGGAACGGGCAACTGGACCATTGTTCTTCAGGTCAAACGGATCTTCGTCATCCAAAATCACGCTATTCTGACGAATGAAATAGTCTTCAGCCGGAAGTGTTTTACCTTCGATTCCTGCCTCTTCCGGTGTTTTACCCTGTTCAATTCTCAAGGGTTTTAGTACAGAGTTGCGGTAAATTGAGTGAATTTGACATGTCTTAATTATGAAACCTTCAGTTTGAACTTGTTTTAGCTTAGGTTTGAAAAATAATATTTACCGATTGGAGCTCCAAATCCACGGCCGATGGACGAAGACTCCATGCCGCCATGATTATTGGGATCACGCAAGACTCTTGACCTTATCTTTTAACTTTCTGCCTTATTTCGAGTACAAGGACCCCTTTGGACCTGACTAAAATTCAAATTGATACAAAGTTAAATCCGCGCTGTCAAAATTGAAATCCGGATATTTGAACCGTGGTTTGAAATAACCTGGAACTGTTTATGACATGCAACCTTTTGGTTTCCATGACGAAAGCAGCTATGCAATTTATAACCGGTCTGTAATTCATAACGATATGTCGCGTTTTAGAGCTTCGGAGTTCAAAGTGAAATAAGTAGGATTTCCATAAATACGATTTTATTATAAATTTGGATATAAATACTAGAGTTAAGGATAATATTTTTGCATGTCCAGCAATTTCTAGGAGTATAATTGTTAATCCCGTAAGTACTGATAGAATCTCCTGAAAAGATTTGAAACAATATCGGACTGCTTGAGGAACTGGTGTAGTGGTATAACGAAATTTTTGATTGCATAAAATAACAGAAAAATACAAAATGCGGTTTATGGTGCTGAGTCAAACATTGGACTTCTGAATTGATAAGTATGTATATGCATACTACATATAATAGTAGTAACTACATAGCCACAGAGAATAGGGCCATAAATAGTCGGCTGAATAGAAGACAGTCATTCTGTCAACAGTATAATTATTTACAAGTGGAGCACTCAACGCAGAATTGATCATTGGTCGTCCAAGCTGCCTCTTGAGTTCAGGTTTTAAGCCAGCATGATATCAGCCGTGAAGTCTATGTTCCTGGAATTTTAAAAACAAATATCGAATTAGCAATATTTTGTCACATGTTCTACACTAATTAGAAGCTGATTAAGGACGGCCAATTTCCGAGTTTTCATCTACATCACGGCAAAGCTTTAGTGAAATTAAGCTGCTGGCTTACAACAATACACACATTCTTGTGCAGGTGAAGCTCAACTTTCACACCATATATGTATTTAATATTTTGAAACACTGTTGAATGTTGAATGCATTGCACAGCGCGTTCAAACGTTCATTCCGTGAAAGTAATCCGTAAATACTCCGTAAATTCAATAGTGATTCCACGGTTATATGAGCTGAACAGATTCTATTTGCTATTGCGGATCATCGCCTCGCTTTGGATCATAAACTGAAAATGGTCCAACGTCGCTTAACCATATCGCTGTGAAATAAGTACCGAAATAGTTAGCAAACAACTCATGAACAGATAATAAGTGATGAAAGCTTGGAGCAGTATCCGGATGAAGATACAAAAGCTGATTTTTACACTTTTATTCACTGAGAAGAGAACACTAAGCACACTGACAAGACGGACCAAGTAACTAGAAAGACGTGTTGAGTCACTCGGAATATTCAACGTCCTTAATCAATAGTTTGGTGGGTTAACGTACGATTGGCCAGATGGCTGGGCGTGCTGCATGATACGTTTCTCGGCTGCGGAAGGAGCGAAGGGATCCGAGCTTTCAGACATGTATCCAAGACCTCCGGGACGACCATGTCCCACGGCCTGTGGCATGTACCCACTCCGTCCCGCCCCACCCATGGCCATGTTGAGAAGACTGGGGATGACGGGAGGTCTTCCTTGAGGACCTGGAGGGTGATAGCCAGCCTGATGTAGAGCTTGCGCAATTGCCTTATGATTACTCGGAAGTGGGACGCCTGAGGCCATAAGAGCCTCGGCCAAGGCCTTCTTTCCCGTCGTCAGCCTATTTGCCCCACCTCGCTCACCTCGTGTTTTAGGACGACCGAAAACTGCTCCGCCACCGCCACCTCCACGTGCTCGAATTCCGAGGCCCAGTGAGCCTGGGTGTGGAACGGGCGGGGGTGGGTACGGTTCTCCTTTCGCCAACTTCTTTCTCGGCGGAGATTGCATGTCCTGTTGGAATCTGTAGCCTTGTGGCGGTCCGTAGAATCCCTCATCCTCGTAGTATGGACTTTCACCTTCATAGCCTATGATAAGATATTTTTTGTTTATTTTATTCCATATTCTATATTTATTTATTTCTATATATACTATTCATGGACTGATGTTCGGTTTCTTGACGTGTTCCTTTTTTGATATTTCTATGTAAGTAGTTCATTTTCTGGAGTCGAAAGTTAATTTTTTTCAGAAGTTAATTTATTTAAAATCGAACAAGTCATTTTTAGATTGAAACTATTCAATCTTGTGGCAAATTCGGTGAACTACATAGAGTGCTGCCGCGGCTTACCTCTCGCGTCTAAAAAATACCAGAATTGAATGTTAGTATGTAACTTACCACCACCAAATTCAGGCATCATCCTGGGGCGAGGTCCATGCGGTGGTCCATGAGGTGGTCCACCTCTTCCGCGCATCCCACCCCTTGCTCCTCGGAATCCTCCCACTCCTGTTCCATAGAAGTGTGTGGCGTCATTGATTCCAAAGCCTCTGGGCATGGGCGGATTTCTCAGAACATGATTGAGCGGTGGACGTCCAAATCCTCGAGGTCCACCACGCATTGACGGCGGTGGAGGGAGATATTCATCCTCGTAGTATTCTTCTTCTCCATAACTTCCATAACTCTGTCCAAATGACGAGTCGTCGTAGTACTCCTCTGCTTGTTGAGGATCGTATTGATCATATCCACCGCCGTAGGGTAAGTATCGCCCACCAGGGCCTGGGCCTGCCCCACCACCCCGAGGCGCACCTCGACCTCGGTCTCCGCCACCACCTCTTCCGCCACCTCTACCACCAGCTTGATATTGAGGTCTGGGTAGAAGAAGTGAATTAGAAACAATAAAGAAAATGGAAATTGACTTGCAAAACGATTCTAAACGAAAGGAGCAAAACTGCAGAGCTAAACGGACTGGACAGGGCACGCATCCAAACAAAAAACCATTAACTTTTCTTATTTACTCATGCCCTGAACCATGGGCGAATTTCTAGGTTTCAAAGTTTTAGCTAAGCACCTCCATTTTAGCTTCTATAGCTTCGCTCTTAATCGAGTAGGTAGTATGTATTCGCGGGCTTCGTTTGCAAGGTAGTCGGATTTCAACTATTGCGCACCGCAGCCAATCTAGCTCGCACAAAGCTGCAAACCCACTGATCACACTATGGTTTGCACGACGTTTCAAGTTTTGCGTTCATAGGTCGGAATCATTGCGTGAGCTGCGCGTGTTCCAAGCTGCACAGCAGGTAGGTACTTATAAATATAGCGTCAATCTACAGCGCTCACGGATCGTTGACAACAGAAAACTAAGTGCAGCATATGGATCGCAGCTGGAACTGTCTGATTGAACCAATTGGAACAATTTGGTCACACAGAGACCAGGCAAAACGTCGGAGAAGGGGAAACTCGGAAAAGTCGCAACAGAACTTCGGGATCAATATTCGCAATATTTAGTGCGCATAATTTGCCACAAATAACGCTGCGCAAGTAACATCGCCAATTGCCATGAACAATGTCATGTCCATCTGATGTCAATGTCTGCAGTTTAGCGCGAAACATATCCTAACTACAAAACATATAGAACATATCCTAGTATTTGTAGACTTGTAGCAAGTGCCAAGTGCTCTGGACAAATCAGATACTGCTTTAATTTTGATCTGTGCATCTCGAAGAATTCCTAATTGGTTACAACTTACGACACGGATAAAACAAAATTCAAACCCCATATGTGACGAATGACGAACATGGACGTACTAAGTGCTTCATTCGTCGGCAACTACTAGTAGTGCATTCGATGAGACTCTTTATGCCAGGTATCATTGAAGCAGTATCTTCATTGCATAATTTTTGCAGAGCACTTCGCTATACGCCCAAGGGGATAAGGACTAAAAGGAAGATTTTCATATTGAGCGAGTAGTATAGGGGATATGCATACGCTAATTCGAACTATTACATAAAATGACCTGACCAACAAGCGGCGTGTTGGCAGAATTGAAAGTGGTAACCGTGTTGACGTACTTTGGATTCCATTCCGATTGACCACCGCCCGACGGTGGGCCCGAACCCGATTGGGTTGCTTTGAGATTAACTTTGACAGCTCCCACTTCGAGGGTTTTATCATCCAATATAAAACCATTCATTTCATTGATGGCCGTACGAATGTCGCCCGTTGCCTCCAAGCTCTAAAATAGAATCAATAGGGACACGATGTCCAAGCGTTAGCCTTCAGCGAGAAGGTTATCGGTTTCGGTAGCCGAAGCTCGAACCCCCCAAAACCGTCAGACATATTAGATTTAGTTTTCGGTCATACTACTAATTGACAAGTACAAAAGGGATATTTCCTTTTAATATAGACTATAAGACTCGTAATCTACAATATATAAGAGATCTTTTCGAAGAAATAAACAGCACTTCTAAAACTATTAATAAACTTTTGAATTAGTAAACAGAAGGTATCGTGCACCATGGAAAAATAAAGGTTGCCACTGGCCCTCTCAACCTTAAACCCTACTCTTTAACCATATCGTGACGTTAATCGTGACTGCAACAGAAACATGAACAGAAACATCATGTGTGCAATATCGCATCGGCGCCTTTCAAAATCCCATGATTTTCTTCGCTTGAAGACAAGGTTGCTTATTGTGTCACCCCTCCCCTTTTGCATTCCGTTCTTATTGCCACAACAATAAGCCCTCCCCACCATCAAGTTTATGATGATGGTGAGGTGACTGTGGTGATGGTAACTTTGCTTAACCCTCCATGAAACAAAATATCGAAGTATCTCGTCACATCTTCACACGAAAAGATTACCCCTTCCACGATTCACCGAAAACCGCAGCGTTAGGACGCTCATCAATTCAAAGATTCTGAATGATTTCATTCCCAAAGGAGCTTCGACCATTGCTTTAGGTACTCGACTATACGGCAATCTTCAGGCAGTCATTACTTTTAAAGGGAATCTGCTGAATTGATATAAGTTACGAGTATCTATCCGTTTTACAAACAACTTTGTCAATGTAACGAATATGATGATTGATCGTGCAAAATGACTTTGAGTTTAGTTAGATATTGGTGAAAGCATCTTGCAATCACTTTGTCCTTGTTGATAGTAAATATAACTTACGACAACAGCATCTCCCCTCATCACTTCACATTCGAGAATCAACCCAAACTTTTGAAACAAAGCTCGAACTCTTTGTGGACTTATTCCAAAGGGTAGATTCTTCACAGAAAGCTTGGTTGTTGGGACATTAGGACCTTCCAAATTCTTAGATTCAACTACGGAGATGGTCTTTTCATTGATCACCTTCTTGTTCAGAGCTTGAATTGCACGTCGACCACACTCGGCTTCTTCCATGTGCTGTAATTGATTTTTTTTTCAATAAACTGGCAATATATAATAACTTTACAATTAGAAACTATTCAGTGATGACGACTACTTACCAAAAACCCGTAGTTTTTCTTGAAAACCTCACATTCCACAATTCGTCCATAAGGTTCGAACAGGGTACGGATATCAGCGGGCTTCACACCATCAGGGAGTCCACTGAGGTAGATCTTGAAGGTTGACACCTTGTTGCTGAAGGGTGCCATTATAATTTACAGCTTTAGCCGAGTAGAGATTTTGCGCCTTTGGTTCGCCAACTATAGATCCAGGACAGAAGAACAAGAACAGAGAATACAATACCCAACCATCAGACTACAACATACAACATATCTGACGTCAAAAAATGTATTTTGTGTTTTGTGTTTGTCAATTATCTCTGTCATCTGTATTTAATTTGCAAGGCACAGTCTTGCGGCAAGACTCTTGCCTGTGTGGCTAGTTATTATATGTTTCATATATGAAACATGATGGAATGCGTTGATACATAATATTGTATGTATTATGTATCAACGCATTCCATCATACGCTAAGAATAAGTTGTAAGTTGAGCTAAACACAACTTGAAGTAAATCTATGACCAGTCAACAATGAATAATTAGTAAGTACTTAGTTAATTATTTAGATAAAAATATTAAACCCTCACTCACCTCGCTCGACCAGAAAACCGCAATGACAAATGACCAACCTCCACAACAAGGAACAAGTGTGGATGTGGAGAGATGGGGATCACCAAGAGTAGAACGCCAACAGAACTGATTACCAGCAATTATAGAGAATTAAATTGATGAACACGAGAAGTGAAGTCAAAGTTGCTAGGCAAGGTCAAAGGTTGGAAGTAGCTGGAGAACCTCAGCCAGATCGACACCACCGGAAAGAATTCGGTCGGATGACGGAGGAAATGGCGAACGTTGAACGTGTGTTGCCGTCTGGTGTAGCGTTTGGCGTTCTATTCTCTGTTGTCTTTCTCTTTCTCTTTTCGGCTTCTACTTACCCCTACTTACCACATATTTCACACGATTTTACACGAACAATCTCACTAATAGCAACCCGGAAAAATAATGTGACATGTTATATGAACTATAATTCTGTTTTGCTGCTGCTATGCTGGGTATGGTGGTGCTTGCCTGGTTGGTGCCTGCAACTTTTTTCTGCACGAATTTACATTCCTCATAAGCTTAATTTATTGTTTTTATCAATGCATTTTGCAAAATTATTTATTTTCGTATGCTATAATTAGAGTTACAGGATAAAATGAGTAAACTATTGGAATACATCGCATAAATTTTTATTAGTGTTAATATTTTTTAATTGTTTCCCATACAATACTTCGTATAGCTATAAAAGCTCCCTGTCACCAAGCGGGAGTTTCAGCTATTCAAACGTAGACTTATTTTTTGGATCATACGAAATTCAAACATCCTCATCCATCATTCTCATCATAATCAATGTCATATGTCAGCATTTGGAAGTTCCTTAGTGACATAAAATTTTAAAGTCAGATGTCCAACGTCAAGCATAGCAGCCGAAGGAAGTCATAAGAAAGGCCAACAAAGAACGAACCCGGAAAGCGGAACACAGAACCTAACCGGCTGGAAATTAGGAATTACAAATTACTCAAGCTCAATTATCAATATTGACTAATTGTGAGTTAACCCTAACCCTTCCTACCTATGCCTATGTATTTTGTATTTTTGTCTATGTACATATATTTGACCATAACAGTATTGTAGTATAGTAACTAATAACATTACTAAAAGGAAAAGGTCAACAGAGAAAGGAGAAAGAAAGGAAAATAAGAAAAGCAAAAAGAGGGAAAGAAACGCGAATTGGAGAGATTAGAAGAAGGCATGTGTAGAATAGCAAGGTATGATTGAAATCTTGGTTGAATGACAGGACAATGAAATATTAGTTATGAATGAAATCTTGAAAGAATGAACTTCTACTACTATGTAGTACTACTACTACTACTACTACGTTTGTTATGTATGAATGAAATATTAGTCAAGAATGAAATATTAGCTATGAATGAATATTTAGTTATGAATGAAATGAATACTGAATACTACTTCACTACACTACTACATATATGTACTAGTACTACATACATAATACTTTAGTTATGAATGAAATAAATACTACTACTACATACTACTTTAATTATGAATGAATTGTTAGTTTCACATTCAAGATCAACTGAACTCCTTCCGGCTTTTTAGCACAAATATTCCTTTGTATGAAATTGAAATGCCGATCTCTCGTGATTTATGAATTTGTATGTCGAGAATGTGCCCCTAAGCTAAAGCCCATCAAAATATTTACAATGTGTACGTCAACTTCTAGACAATGTCATTAAATTGTGAATGTATCAAGCATAACTATCACCTATGCTTTGGCTTTGAGGCCGGTAGCTGATTGACTACTCTGCTGATTTCTTGCGACAGATTAAACCATGGAGCTATTCAAATCCGGGCTCAAAACAGTGCTAGGAACTCAAACAAGCAACGGGCACAGTCAAGAACAAGATAAAGGAGCTGAAACGGTAAGTATATGTATATAAATAACAAAATAGAATCGGAATGAACATATGAAAACAAGGACATCCATCTATCCGTGTACCGTGTGCACATTGTCTATTCTTTGTATTTTCTTTTCAGGTGGAAAGGCTTGTGGAACGACTTCATTCCTCAACGCTGCTGGAAGATCGGCGAGATGCCTGTCGAGCCCTTCGTTCCCTTTCGAAGAAATACCGGGTTGAAGTGGGAGCTCAGGGCATGGACCCCATCATCAACGTGTTGACAGTGGACAAAACCGACTATGAAATTGTGGCCTATGCTTTGGAAGCTCTGCTGAATATAACTTCCCCGGGACTGCTGGACGACGAGGATGAGAGCATGAGTAATGTTGGAAAGCAGTTCACAGAAATCTTTATCAAAAAGAGTGATAATGTTGCCACTTTGTTGTCCACACTGGAGGAATATGACTTCCGGATAAGGCTTCCGCTTGTCAGGCTTATGACAAATCTGCTCATAAATCGTCCGAGAGAAATCCAGGATATTCTACTTGTCAGCCCAATGGGTGTTTCCAAACTCATGGACCTGCTAAGTGATACCCGGGAAGTCGTACGGAATGACGTAAGTCTTAGACGACAAGAATATATTTTTGTAAGTTTTGAATGTACTTTTCGTATATAACTTTCTAATGTTGCACGGTAATTCGTAGGCCTTACTTCTGCTCATCGCCCTAACCAAGAACAATTCCAGTATTCAAAAAATCATTGCCTTTGAGAACGGATTCGATAAAATTCTCCAAATCATCCAAGAGGAAGGATACTCAGATGGCGGACCAATTGTTGAGGACAGTTTGCAATTGTTTATCAATCTTCTGAGAGGCAACACAAGTAATCAGACCTTCTTTCGCGAAGGTATGTCGATCAATATTTGAGGGTGTTGTTCAGAACTGTACAATAAACTACTTTACATAATTTTAGGTAGCTACATCAAACGTCTACTTCCATTCTTCAGTCTCCCGCCAGATGAAGTTGGTTGGCCAACTCAAAAGGTGTCCAATGTCTATCACATGTTTCGAATTGTAAGAACATTAGTCTCCCCATTGAACCCAACACATGTGACACAAGCCTGTCAGAAGGCCATGAGTGCATGTGGTATTCTGGAGTGCCTCTGCAACATTCTGATGGCCAGTGGAGTTCCTGCCGAGACGCTCACAGAAGCCATTGTCACGGTGGGCGAACTTATTCGTGGGTCTTTACTAAATCAAGAGTATTTCAGTTCGGTTGTGGCCCCGTCTGTACCGCCACGGTTAGTTCCCAAGTCCCCACGGTCTTTCATATTTCCTATTTCATTCAAAGGAGGGTTTCACTAATATTTAATTTTGCTGAGCAGGCCTGCCTTGGTCATAATCCTCATGACACTCGTGAACGACCGACAACCCCTGAGTCTACGCTGTGCTGTTCTCTACTGTGTCCAGTGCTATCTCTTCAAGAATGACAAGAGTCAGGGAGACATTATTCGAACACTTCTTCCCTCCTCTAATGACCGTGAGTGTTTCTGAACTTGAGAATCTCGTTACAGTAATTCAAGTCACAAGTAAATACTTGTGCATGTAAGTACAACTCGAGTGATTGATAAATATATTCATAGTCTGATTTAGTTCGATTGTTTTACCTGTACAGCCGCCAATAATGTCACAGCAGGACAACTGCTGTGCAGCGGTTTATTCAGTCGCGATATGTCCAGCAACTGGTTCTCTTCCATTGCCCTGAGTCACGCTCTGCTCGACAATCAATCCCAAAAGGAGAGCCTTCTCAAGGTTCAGCTGGTGACCAAACCAAATTGTCCTCCAATTACGCTTCTGAATCATATTTTGTCGTCACTACAACAGGTAAATGCATCATTAAACTAAATTAAGGGGTACTTACTTAACTTTCGCTGATATATTTAATAGGATTTAATAATATAATAGGATTTTTAATTAATTCCAGGATTTAAAGACGGAAGTGAAGCTCGGATTTCTTCAGTTCCTATCGATCTGGCTCGAGTCTTGTCCCTCTGCCATAACGCAGTTCCTGTCCAACGGCAATTCTATTCCATACTTGATAAACCAGGTATTGAAAAATTGCTATCCAAATCTAAACACATTAGTGCAGCTTCAAATATTCTTTGATTCCAGATTACTTCGACCGATTCGGAAGACAAGGAAGCCATTGTTCACGGGTTATGCGCCTTTTTGATGGGTATTTGTCTCTACTTCAATCCGAATACCGTGGCTGCATTTACGCAGGTACGAAACAAAATTAATCACTCTTTTTAAAATAAAAGTCTGTTGATAACATGTATGCCTGCGCTTTCACGTTTAAAAATCTTTTGAATAGCTTAAGCTTAATTCCGCACTGTCCTACTTCCAGGAGAACTTGTTCCAACTAATTACAAACCGTATTGGAATGGAGACGCTAACTGACGGCCTGAGCCAAATATCTAAGTCTGAACCCTACCTCCACTCACTCAAACATCCGCAAATCCTGGCCAAGCATTCCATGGACTTGGTTTTTGACCACAACTTCTGCCTCCTCTTCAAAAAGTACGAGTCACTCATCCTCCTTCAACTCAACAACGAGCCGCACAGTCGTCAGCAGATACAAGAAAATGCAGCCACTGATCATAGTGGAAGTGGTTACATGGTCACACAGAGAGAGTCGCCTAACGAGGTCATTAATCGTTACAAGGAAGTAATTCGGGCTCAGGATGACCGGATTGAAGCATGTCGGAAGGAAATCGAGGGGCTCACATATTTGAACGAGGAGCACAAGGTATTACATTCAATATGGTTCATTCTTCCCTCTTCTGCAGATTTAAGCCACAATGCTAATTTATTCTACTGTATATTGCAGGCCAAATACGATGAAGTGCTAGGAGAAGTACTGCAACTCAAAAGTCAGCTGGCCTTAGCACAAGCACACAAGGAAACGCAGATTGTATCGAGACAAGTGCCAGAGGACTATCATTTATTCCTTATTGGCGACAAAGATAGGAAAATTGAGGAATTGGTGAGAAACTATAAAACTTTTATAGATAAATATCTGGCTCAAGGATAAAATAGGCGCTCAAGGCTAATTCAGATTCTCAGCAATTACAGTTACTGAAGCTTGAGCAAAATTACAACGGACTGAGTCCTGTGAAAGATCCAATGCAAGAAGAAGTAATCGCCAGACTAGAAGAGGAAAACAAGTTTTTACTCGAGGAAGTAGAAAAGAAAAAAAAGGACCAAGAAGAACTTTTGGAACTGTTGACTGAGCAAGATAATCAGATCATAGAATTCAAGGATCAGCTACGAAAACTAGGTGTTGAGGTGTGTAGACAATATCTGAGTTTGAACATGACAATCATTAATAGTTCATCACTATTGATTCTATAGATTCCCAATTCTGATGACGAGGAGGAGGAAGTCGAACCTGAAGATCAGGAACACAGTGAAGAAACGGAAGTTCACTGGCGTGAGCCTGCCCCAGCACATTCCCAACTGGCCCAGAATGTTGTGAATATCTTGAGCCTCACGCAGGAACCGGAAGCAGCGCCCTATTACCATGTTCCAGTTCCCGTTGTGCCAGAACCGGTGTCCCAGCCACAACCTATTCCCATGTACCATCATTCCGGTCAGGGCGACGAAGGCAGTGGCATTCTCTTGGCTTCCAACCTCTTCGGTAATTCCAGTAACACGCAAGGGAATTTCAGCGCTTTTCTTCAATAAGTTTTTTACTTTTGAAATATCGTAAGCCTATTTTTCGGTAATGATTTAACGAGATACCAAAACTAATTGTATAAAAACCCTGGAATGCTAGCCTATCTTATATATTAGGGATTGGTGCTGCTAAAATACAGCCTAAGCGTGCAATTTAATTTAATTCCTACTTAAACTATTCACCATTTTGATTAACACATTAAGTTGGGCTGGTGAAAGCGAATGGCTAAGAATTCAATGAGAATCCAAAGAAAATGTTAATTTCTCTTAATAAATTCACCGTCGACATGCTGTATTCCTTTTTTCTGTAAAGTGGTAGTTGGGTAATGGTATTGCGGATGAGATATTTTAATATATTATGAATTAGTTTAGTAAAATTCATGCAATTAGATTTTAACCTAAAATAATTAATAAATTACATTCTAATAAATGGATTTACATCCACATGCACGGACCACGAAATTTATTTAATTAAGTTTAATAATACCACTACATTTATCTCAGACGGTAGTTCGTTTTTACAGAATTTCATTGGGAATTGTGAATTGGGCGGAGACACACGCCTCTTCACTCGGATTTAATTACACGAGAAAACAAGGAACTTAAGTGGGTTTGAAATACAAAACAAATTGAAAACTGTCACAATTTTATACGATAAATAGCTATGCTAATTTATTTGCACAAGAATTTGTCAAAGGTTTATAAAAAGAAGCTATTGGAAATTACTTATATTCATAAACTATATGTAGTGTTAGTCGTACTTTGTACTATATTGCCTACAATTGCATTAGGAAGTATAAAATATGAAATAGTTGTAAAATTGTGAGGATAGAGAAGCTGCTGCAGTTCATAAACTCAAAAATAGCAACATTTGTGGGAATACTCGGCTACGCCAGGAGGCATGTGATATTGATATTTGATTTTCGCTATTGCAGTAGAAGACTGATATTTGGAAGATTAAATTGAGAAGAGAAATGGCTTAGGACATTTTTATTTGTCCGTTTCACTAATTAGGAAAGTGTCGAAAATTGGGATCATGGAATTGAGAAGGAACAAAAGGCCCACCCTGACCTGGAAGTGGATTCGGATTCCTAATAATGTTCAAATTCTGGGCATGTTGTTGTTGCTGTTGTTGTTGCTGAGCATGAGGATGGTAGGTGTGCTGGATCTTGAATCCGCTCCCAGAATGTCCAGGAATTACAACGCCCAAGTGTTGTCCAAGTGAGGCCAAG
Source organism: Ceratophysella granulata (assembly GCA_034694905.1). Lineage (NCBI taxonomy): Eukaryota > Metazoa > Arthropoda > Collembola > Poduromorpha > Hypogastruridae > Ceratophysella > Ceratophysella granulata. The sequence goes on along the minus strand of JAQFYU010000095.1, from coordinate 20,911 downwards.
GAAGAATTCCCGAATCCACGTTGTTGCTGTTGTTGAGCGGCGTGTTGATGGAGTTGTTGCTGCTGTTGTTGATGGTGATGCTCGGCCGTTGGGTTCATCGCAGCCACAAAGTTCCAGGCCTGCTGAACGGGGTCGACGAGGTTGAGGGTCTGCGCCTAGTAACAAAATAAAAGAAGTTAATTACTGGACGTAGTTTGCGCGGAAGCGGGGTTAACGCGAATCTTTAACAGAAACATTAGTCTCAAATCTGTTTACCTGGAAAAGACTCTGCACAAGAGTGGAATGGGGTTCAACGGGACCTGGAGACGGTGTGTCCATGCCTTGACCTGTTCCGTCGTCATGGAGATTTAAGTTAATGGCTTTAGAATCTTCTAACTCAACTCGTGGATCCATTACGGAGAGGTGGGTGGAGGCATTTGAGGGACTGGGTGGTTGGTCGTGCATTATGACCACGTGTTTACTTTTACGAGGAGCACGAGGCTTCCTGGGAGCTGGGACATGGTCACCGGCTTGCTTCAGATGAATCTTTTTGTGGATTCTTAAGGAATTGGCTTGTGAGAAGGCCTAAATGACAAATTGAGATGCAAAATTAGACAGATCGAATGATTTGTGGATAAAGAGAACAACTTTTGAAAAATGCATTGGTTAGAATAGTCTAATGGAATTAATGCTTGATTTAATACTTCTTCTGCACGTACCTTGTCGCAAACGACACATTTGTATGGTCGCTCTCCAGTATGGACCTGTGAACAATTCAATTCAACGCTTTAAAACATTGAAATTGGATTAGGTAATCAAATTACGTGTGACACTAACCCTCAAATGAATTGTGAGATGATCCTTGATATTGAAAGTCTTTGGGCAATTGGGACAGGAGTATGGTTTCTCTCTGTACATCAAAATTCAAACACATTATATTCAATAACTTATCATCGTTTAGTACATTTGGTAAATATAGTGAAACCATACCCAGTATGTGTGCGTTCATGTACAATCAGATCTTTCTTACGTAAAAATCCGCGATCTGTTGGAAATACAAGAATCCGACCACAACAGTTAGCCTTTTGAAAGATAGATACCAAAGATATGCTATTTATATAAGTTTTAAATCTAACTCACTGCAATAGCGACATTTTTCGGATTTCTCCCCATTGTGAATCTTCATGTGTTGTGCCAATTTGCTCTTGTCCCGGAAGCTCTTTCCACATCCTGGCTCAACACATTCCACCGGTCGAAGGTCGGCGTGCATCAACATGTGCCACCGCAGGGAAGAATCTGCCTTCAGAATCTTGCCACATTCCTATAGAAACAATTGGTTACGTTTTTTGTCGTACATCGTAAAAATGCTACTGTGGGTAATTATTTTAAATATAAATTTTAAATTATAATAAATGATTTTTATTTGACGTACCTCGCACTGTAAACTTCGTTGTGGCGCCTTCCATTTCTTCCGTTTCTTCCCATCTATTGAAATACAAATAACGTGATGCTTGAAGCGGAATTACTGCACAAGTTCTGGACCTTGTGCAGGACAACTTCCAAAGCAGACACATTATCATTCTTTAATCACTTAAGGAGCATTCACGTACCTCCATCTTCACCATCGGCCTCTTTGTCGACATCCTTGTCTTCTTCGCCAACTTCACCGTCTTTCTTGAGCACTTTCTTTGGAGTTCGTTTCCGAACTCTCTTACGTTTCGGCTTCGGCTCCGCTTTGAAAAATTCATCTTCAACATCCGTATTCAGGACGCATTCTGAAGTAATTTCAAGACAGAATATCATATATCTGAACTTTAGTCATAGCAGCACAGTGTTGCTTGACGACCTCATTGAAATTTGGCTCACCTGGAGGATCAAAGAAGTCATCCACCTCCTGCTGGTCATCTTCAAATGACTCCTCCTCAGATTCAGTCTCATGTTTCTTGGGTCGACCGCGACCGCGTTTCTTCTTTGGTGGCGGAGGAGCCTTCTTCTTCGGTTTGGCTGGTTTCCTGCGAGTACTTCGGCGAACATTTCGCTTTCCCTTCTTCAGAAGGGACAGTGTCTGAGACAGTTCTTCAATTTCTTCGAAATCGTGAATATGTTTGAATAATTGTGAAGCCTTGTCAATCAGTTGCACTCCTGTATATTGCACATAACCAAATTAATATTTTAGTAAGTACAGGATTTCCTTGTCTCAGTGAACAGTGAATCTAAGCTTTGTGACCATAAAAGCCTATAAACCGTAGACTCAAAAGACACTACTTACCAAAATTATCCGTTATCCAATCACAGACAATGTTTACTTCTACAAGAAGTATTTTCAACTCCTGACTGAATCCGTCCAGTCGATTCTTACTCCGCTTGAATTCACCCTCCAGTAGTGTGACACGATCGTCGGTGTCCATTGGCGGAAGCGGAGACTTGACCTCGCCGTCAGATAGTTCCAGATCTTCGTTCTCTGACAAAGGCGGATCTTTATCGTCTAAGTCCGATTGTACTTCTAGGAACGTAGTCACGAAACACGAATATGACAATTACAAGGGATTTACACTGAGATTGTAGGACTGACTTGACTGGAATTTAGCTTAGCTTACCCTCCACATTTTCCTCATTCTCGGAACCTTCTTCAGGTTCGTCCATTTGACCCTCTTCTTCGTTGTCATCTAGAGGCTGAGTTTCCATTTCTGTGTTGAGGTCGGGAATGATGTACTTGTTCTCCGCTTCCTGCATCTCCTCCTCCGTGTCATTGTCTGCTTCCATAATTTGTGTTGGAGCGTGACTCTCGTAGTTCGGTGTGACGAGATGAAGTCGGATATTCTCCTCAGAATGGCCATCCATATTGCTTACCCTTACCCTGCAATGTTCAGCGTTAGGTTGTAGGTTAGATTCAATTCATTAAAGTCCTCAATTCATTCCGTTTGCTCTGTCATGTCTGACGTTCATGTTTAATAAATATCCATTGTCATTTTTGAACATTGATAGGTTGTTTATAAGACATGTCACATGTTAGTTAGTGGAACTTTGACTGGCAACAGATGACAGTAAGTATAATGAAATTCCTCAATTCTGAATGACAATTTGTGTTGTCTTAGTGCATGTTGTATTTACCCTTTGCTGTTCACTAATGGTACTTTGTTGGCTGTATACAGTACAGGATTCCTGGCACTGGTTGATGGTTGTGTCTTGTGTCCTGTTGTCAGTTGTCGGGAGTTTTAGCACTGCTCGATGTCAGATGTCGAGTTCCAGCTAGGTCATTTGTGATTTGTGGCGAGACAATTGCTGCATATAGTATGATCTTAACGCTTTACGCTTTATTCGAGACACTTGAATTACTGAAATTCTGTATCTCAAGCTCAAGCTAATCAAAATATTGAATATTAAATGTCTTCCATACTAAAACTGGAAACTGGAACTGGCAACTACTGGCCCAATGCCCAACCCAACACAAAAACAAACAAACACTTTTGACTTGATGAACAATGAGCAATTTCAAATTTGAAAGAGTTGTTCGTTTCTTTTGAGATTGCCGCTCCCATCCAATTTTTCGCATCTCTTCCAACCTCAAGAACTAGACCACTGCGCTTCAACACTCAAAGGACTCGAATCTTTGATCTCTAAACAATTCCTTTGTTCTACGTCTGCGTCTGCTAAGCCGCTGCGGCACAGCCCGAAGCTTCAACTTCCAAAAATGCTTCCAAGTCACAAAAAAAAAAGATCATGTGTTCCGAGTACCACTTGGACGGACCAGCTTATTAGCTCCTCGAACCAGGCGCAGCAGAAGACATCATCGTCTCGAACATTTCGCAAGTAGAACGACCGACCCCCATAACCCACACGACAATCCCACTTTCCGCTGATGGTTTCAGTTTTGAGGAGTACAAAGCTCGTCTCCATAGCCTCTAAGATATTTATGACACAATGAATAATGAATTATGTCGGTCATGAATCAAGATTCAACCTGATTAAATTCGAATTAGCCATTCAATTCCATTTAGCTGTGATATGATCAACAAACAAGCAAAAAAACAAGTGAATGGTTCGTATTACATGACTGATTGGAATGGAATGTGTGTGTGGTCTGATGGTATTGGATGAAATGACATCAACACCTACATCTTCTCCCATAGTAAGCACTACTTTGCGCTGAATATATTTTTTAAAGGCTCGTATTCTTCTACTCGGATTCTTATTTAAATTTTCCAAAGCGACAGCATACAACAATCTTACTAATTTCGATTTTGTGTTTATTCCCGCATATGACACTTGCGTTTATTTACGCACTTCGCACATGTTCTGTATAAATTCGTTGTTTAGAATTGTCAAATGCAAATCGGATAAGTCTGACTTTGTCCAACTAGTGTAATTTGTAATACATATATATATCAAATAAAAATAGAAGCCTTAGCAAATTGGAAGAAAAGGAAAGAAGAGGGAAAGGAAAAGTGGAAAAAAGGAGAAGGAAGGAGAGAAAGGAAGAAACGAGGAGAAGGAAGATTGTTGAGAATGTATTTCAAACTGCCGGGCGCTTTCGGCGAGCGCGAAGCGCGAACCGGCTTGCATTTTTGTAATTTTAGTCCAGCACCCCCCTGAGGGTCTCCCCATTGCGCACGTCTGAATCTGATTTATTAAGAATCAAATATTGCTGACCTCCTTGAAACAGAAGTCATACATAATCAAAATCTACATAAATCCCCGCTACTGGATTAACTACCTATGTAGTAAGTAGAGTACTATAGGCGTACAAAATTTGAGCTCACGTAAAATACACATGAGGCCATCGTGTGACCGATTGTGACAGAGCAGTATAAAACCTCACCGAATCTATAATTAGTTATGAGTATGACATGAGGTCAGAGGTAACGCTTTTGTTAAATACAAATGCAATGATAAAAGTCTTTGGAAGTTAGATTTTTGATCTAGGAAATAGTTGCAGAGAGATTCAAAACTGAACAGAACACTCGAATAAGTGTCCCGAAAGAATTTGAGTCCAAAGTTATAAAATAATGGCAGTAGAATGAATATTGAATGGGAGCTAAATCTCACTTGTAGTCCCTTGTAGTATGTAGTTTACTTAGTGAGGAAAGTGACGAAAGTTGGAATTGGGATCATGAAATTGCGGAATCCCGAACGGTCCAGTCTGAACATGTGACGAGTTGCTATGAGTCCGAATCATGTTGAGATTCTGCTGCGGTGGCGGATAGCTCTGCTGCAGCTTGAACCCGGACAAAGGATGCGCGTGATGGAGGGCCAGATTATGGGCTTGGGGCAAGGGAGAATGGGACGGTCCCCCACGTTCATCTTGAAGTGAATTCCCGGAGGATGACACAGTTGCAAAATTCCATGCCTGCTGAGCAGGGTCCAAGCCCTGTTGTGTTTGCTGAAAGAAACTTTGGACGAGGAGGGAGTGTTGTTGTTCCGGTGTAATATGGGCCATGGGGTGATGCTGTTGCTGATGTTGGAGGGAATGGTCTTCATGAGTCTGATGATGGTACGAAGAAGCCTTGTCATGCTTCGAACTCAGATTTGAAGAAGCTGCAGACGTAGACGGAACACTTGTTGGACTCTGAGTCTGTTGGTCGACGAGCGTGTGGTTACTTTGGCTATTCGTTGTGGTTGTTGCGTCAATGGGATCTTCACTCTTCAAGTGAGCCCAGTTGATTTCTTGGGTCACAGCTGCTTTGACCTTTCGAGGCCCACGAGGTTTCCGTACCACAGGAACATAGTCACCCGCTTGTTTCAGATGAATCTTTTTATGGATTCGCAGGCTATTCGCCTGAGAAAAGGCCTTCAAACATACTTCACAGCTGTAGGGCCGTTCACCTATCGAATTCAAAAATTAGTATTTAAAAAGCTCGAATAAAGTAGTATTTGATATGCTACCGGGTACCTGTATGCACACGCTTGTGTATCGTCAGGTGCTCCTTGATGTTGAAACTTTTTGGACAGTGAGGGCATGCGAACGGTTTTTCTCTGAAATGGACAGAAATATTACTATTGAAAACCTTATCCCAGGTAATTCGGTAGAAACAATCAAACTGCGAATTTCGCTTCGATTCGCAATCGGCGACCTACCCTGTATGTGTGCGTTCGTGAATAACAAGATCCTTCTTTCGAAGAAATCCTCGTCCTGGAAAGAATACAACACATATAAATAGATGAACATTTCTGTGGCATTAATAATATAAAATACAAAATGAACTAAGTACGCCCCTACCACAGAAATTACAAATCTCAGATTTCTCCGATCCATGAATTTTGATGTGTTGACCAAGCTTGGTTTTATTTCGAAATCTTTTCCCACATCCGGGTTCTTGACATTGATGAGGTCGGAGGTCCGCATGCATCAACATGTGACAGCGAAGAGAGGAGTCGCCTTTCAGAATTTTTCCACATTCCTCACATTGCATCTGATCAAAATTAGCAAATATACGAAATTGAATACTTTTAACGACCATAGCTCAGAATAGTCGCTTCCAGAAATACGAATGAGGCAACCATCAATCAATTAAAGTACAGCTAATACCTCTTGTGTTGCGGGCTTCCAAATGTACTTCTTTTTTCGTTTGCCTGTAATTCACATGAGTGAGATTGAGTTAATATGGTTATTATTCAGAACTAATTACAAAGTACAATTTTCTTGATTACTCACCTGTGTTGTCTGTATCATCGCCTTCACCTTCTTCCACTTCAGCTGTCTCACCATTTTCATCGCTCGGTTCACCAGGCTCATCTTCTGCCTCCAGAGAAGCCGAAGATCTCTTCCTTCTTTTCCTTGTCACTTTCTTCCGATCTTTCTTCTTACGACCTCGTTTTCGCTTCGGCTTAATCTCCTCTTTGTCCAAGGCTTCCTCCTCACCGTCAGTTTCCAACACGCATTCTGTAAAGAGAAATTATAATTATATTTGAAGTAATTGTTGTTCATTTTCAGTCAGCGGTCAAGCATCAAGGAATCAAGGAAAATCGTTCTGAATATTGACATAGTTGTAGCTTGTGAGCTGAGGCACTTGGCGGAAGGTGACACTGGACAAGGAAATGGAGAAACAGAACCAACTAGAAGCTTGCGCACTTGACTTTAGGTACTAGGTCAATCTGATCTGGAGTTTTTTAATGCAAAAAGAGCCAATCTACCTGGAGGTTCAAAGAAGGCTTCAATTTCATCTTCTGGTTCTTCAAAAGTCTCGTCAGAATCTGAAAAGTTGTTCTTCCTCTTCAGTCTCGCCTTCAGCTTGGCCTTCCTGTTCCGAAGCTTTCCACCGCCTTTGTTTAGCAGGGAGAGTGTGTCCGTGAGATCTTCAATTTCGTCGAAGTCATGGATGTGCTTGAAGAAGTGGGACGCTTTGTCAATAAGCTCAACTCCTATAAAAATAGTAGTCAAATATTCGACATTTCAGATTAAACAGAACATTTATATAAAGTAAATCTATATTATCATTGCATAGATTGATATTATTACCGAACTTCTGTGAAATCCATTCTGAGACAATATTAATTTCGACAAGGAGAATTTTGAGTTCCTGACTGAAAGCATCGAGTCGTCCTTTGCTTGTTCGTACTTCTGATTCAAGAGCCGCAACTCGGTCACTTGCCACCTCTCCCATGACACGAATTCCGATGTCTTGAAAATGTAATTCTAATCTGTGCTGTTTAGATTTTGCATTGCTTTGTTTTGTTTATGATTTTGACAATCGTGAACTTATGAGTGCGTATAGCCCTCTGATATCTATTGTAATTCGGATCAGGCGCCTTTCCAGTGGAGCGTTAACAAAGATCCACTCCGGTAAAACGAGAATATTAGAACCTTGCAAATCTCTGGAAGAGGCGAGAAACGAAAAAACAGGATTTGGGTCCTGCGCCTGAACGAATAACTAATTCAACTAAGTTTGTTTGTCACGTTTCAGTTGATCTCAATGACAAATGAGGACGAAATTGTAATCGCTTTGAAATCATGATATTATTATAATGAAATGACTTGAGAAAGACCATATCCAACGACGTAACTTGCATAGCTTTCCATTCCAAGTAAAGCTTGGGACAACTAAAAATTCTTTGATCTTCTGAATCAACAAACTTTATTTCACTAAATTAAACCAATGAATAATGAACCGAAAGTAAGATATGAAGTGAGTTACAACAACAGTTGTTCAGTAAATATCTGTAGCACTCATGAGGCCTTGAACTGAAGGTTAGAAATAGTTAGATAGGAATACCTGGCACAGGTAAATCTGAATGGGTACACAGTTTGACAGACATTCGTCATTTCTGGAAGACTGCTACTGTAACTCCCTGTACTTCTATTTGATTCCGTCCCGACAAATTGGACAACGAAGTTTCCCAGATTCAGCTTTTGCAGTGAACCATTTTTCCAAACAGGCGTTGTGTGTGAAATCTAAAATAAAATATACAAAGTCCACGCCTTTTTAGTCGTTTCGTTGGTTTCGCGCAACACAAGGTAATCTCAAATGCAATTACAGGGCTTTACATTTTGCGTAATCATTTCTTACTGTTGTTTTTAAGACACGCATGCTTAATACGAGGAACACCCTCCCCGATAGCAAACATTTCCCAACAAATCACGCATCTGTCTTGGGTGTTAAGATCATCTTCTGTAAGGTATCGTTGTGGGGTCAAAAGGCGAGGGATTTTCCGCATAGCAGTTGCCGTGCGCTTGATCCGGAGCTCCTCCACGAAGGCCTCTATGTATGATTCAAAAATTGCTTCCAACGTTTCTTGATCCATATCCCAAACTTCATCATCCTATTTAACATTATTTGATCAACAAAAAATTACTATCCGACACTACTTTACAATATGTACTTGTTTCGACCCACAATTTGAAACTGAGCGTTGCTTGTTGGTAGTAAACTATGTGAATCTAAACTGAGGTCAACAGGCAGTTCGAAATGCCAACTGATTACCAAACACCAAACTGAACTCAAAACTTGTTATTATTTAAAGTCGACATACCAGTTCATTTCTCATTAAAATCTTGAATGCCAGAAGAAGCTTCACCACTCCGATTAGTCCAATAGCAAGACAACATAGAGCAGTTATGGCCAAAATTCGACCCGCACACCATTCAAACAAGCTGTCCAAGGCCCAGGTCCAGACTTGATCAATACCACAACTGTTGTCAACGAATTCAGACACACACATCTGAAAATGACCAGATAGAGAATCAGGATGCTGAACTGAATTGAATATGGATGACTAGTTATTATGTATAAATGTCAGATCCAACCCAATACGGAAAATGAGCCCGTTTGTAAACTTAATTTTGCGCGTAATAAAAGAATATGTGTGGTCGGAAAAAGAAATGTCTAAAATAGCTAGCGATCGCGATGACTACTTGTGACTTGCGCTTAGCCATTAGCCGGTTTTCCAAACGAATGATAGCTATACCAGCCAGTGTGCTGTGCTAATACATGTGACTGTACTGTGACATGTATGTAATATTGGCTCTAATACATAACGCAATAGATCACAGTCGCAATTACATCCAAACATAGATTAGAGATTAGATAAGATAAGGACGACTCATTGCCCGGGAGGTTATATTGAACATTACAATTACTACCTATCCTATGACCTATGACTTAGAGAACCTATCACCGACGCTTCCGGTATTCTTCATGCTTGCAACACTATCAACACCGCACCAGCCAACCATCTGCCAATGCCGACCCAGCCGAGTATTATACATAGTACTTCTACAAATGTGATGCCTCCTGGGCTGGGCCTCATACGATAGTCAAGTTGGAGTTGGATTGGAATTATACCTTTAATTTCATTGGTCAAACCAGGTTAAACAAGTATAAGCATTTCACGTCTGACGCTTTTTTGCGATTACGCAGTACATCTTACATTATTACATAATGTAAGTTTAGCTGAACAGCTAAACTTGCCTTTTAGTGTAATTTTCGAACGTCAGGATCAGAACACGAAACAGAAAAGTGATTTACATTGGTTGGGATCAGTGACTGTCTTGTATCGTCGTCACTTGTCTGTTTTGGTCTCAGTTCCAATCTCGCTCGAGGCGGATGTCCCCTGTTGCGACTTGCAAACTGTTGACTGTGACTGTGGATACCACTGAAGTGAGTCCAAATCTCTTATGTTCGACTCGCTCGTGACCGGAACACCGGAAAACAAGATGGAGGTGACGGAGGAGTGGACTTTCCAGTTTCGCAAAGTTTCGCGCCGGAACGTTCACTTTTGAAATGCCAGATTTGAGTGAATTGCATTATGACGTTTGGCTGCTATTCTGGGGCTGCTTGAACAACTTCATACATAGAGATATTCGATTGGTGTACGTTTTTGGTATTGCGTGTGTGTTGTGACTTGTGTTTATTTTTTCTATTGCAGTTTTTATTGTTGTGGTTTAATCATGCGGATTACTATTCCGGTTTTTAATGGGACCTAATATGTAGAAAACTGCCACTTTATAATGAACTTTGTTTGAATTTTGAATGATCAGAATGGTTATACGAAAAGATGCCTTGTTATCATTCACACCAATTTGTCCTACATATCATCTGCTTTATGTATGCAGTGCAAATACTTTTAATTTCACGTCAACGTAGATTAATAAGAATGTATATTTAATCGTTGTTTTTATTCAATTTAGTTCTCAGCAAAAATCATGAATTATAAAATAAGTTGAACCAAATTGCGTCATGTGTCAGGTGTTAGCTTCAGCCGGATTGGGAATTGCCATTATCTAACCGCATTCACAAATGCCCTCCCTCATTTTCTCCATAGTTTTCTTCATGAAAGTAGCTGGATCCGGAAATCCTCTTGACATGTCGATGGAGGCCGTAATTTCGTCGGTCATTTTCCGTTGAGTACAGATACTTCGATCTCGTTTGAGAACACAATTCGTTCCAGTTTGACATCTTAGATCCGGTGCTTGTGCTCCTATAGTTGACAAAGCCTCTCGTGGAACACAAATGGATGCACGGTTCAATCGACAGTTGGCACCTTCTCTTGAAGAAGACATTCGAATCCCGTTGACCTCTGCATCCGCACAGCCGCATTTCCCTGTCCGCTGACACTGTAAGTTTTTCAAGGTATTGCAAAGATTTCCAACGCTCCCAGTGAAGGTCCGCATGTCCTGGGCCAATCCATTAATTCTCGTAAAGTTCATGGATTGAAGGGTCTTGGTCATCTTTTCGTTCAGTGCAGTGCGCTTTGCTTCATCGCTGACCGAACAGGTCGCACATAGTCCAGTATGTTCTTCGCACTGAATTCTCTCGTGGCCGCTTCAAGCGGACTTTCTGCAGCTACCGATTGGTCAACATGGCCGCTCAATAAAATCCATCCAACAATAATTAGAATTGACCGACTCATCTTGATATCTATTCGTATATAATTTAAACTTTAAATTGACTTAAAATGCTTTATATCCTCGCTAGATTGAATACAAGAGTAAACTGGAAACGATCACTATTTTCTATGTAGATTATTATTTTATGCATAATTTGTTAGCTGCTCGCAGTCTGTTCTGTAAGCGCTTTAGTGAAAGTAAAAAAAACCTTACCCGAATTATAAAGTCGAATTTTTGAGAGGTTGTGCTTTGTGCTAATGAAAGCCCTGCTTATGATGATGGGATGGAGTTTCGATTGAATTGGTCATACAGGAAGTAATTATTCAAATTAGGAACGGATGAATTATAAAACACATCAGATTGAATCAAAATTAATTAAGAGCAGTAGATTCACCACCACACAGGCAGAATAATCTGCGGTTTTTAATTCACAATTCGTAGTGACCAAAATACTTCATTAACCTAAATTTTTAATGAGTTGGAATGGAATACAAAACAAAAAGCTTTAACAACGTGTACAAAAATAAATACTGATATTAGGTTAATGCTATTCGAGAAAACTTATTCTAGGGTCATATGGTAAATATTTGGCATCTCTTCCTGCTGCTGTCCGTATCTTCCTGACTGACCTCGGAAAGGATTCCGGACACAACGATCCGAATAGTCAGTTTTCATTCCTGGTAGACACTTGGCTTGTTGAACATGGCTTCGCTTGCAGCTTACAAAGTCAGTTCCGCTGCAGGTTGGCTTGTATGCTTCCCAACTATTTTGGAGTACTTGACCCGGTGAACAGTATCCCCGAGTTCCGGTTCGGTAGCATTTTCGTTTGTGAATGAACCAAAAATTGACACCACGGGAAGGATTTACAGACGTCTCTGCTAAACATGTGTTTCGTTTGCAAACTGGACTGTGATTCAGGCCGAATACGAGCCATTTTCCTGTACCACAGGGTCCCTAATTTGAAAATGACATGAAGATAATGAAAAATTCTACCGTGTACGCGAGCTTATAATAATAGTGCTGCGAAATGATCATTTACCTGGTCATTAACGTAGTAGCATCGTTTCGTTTCTGGCCAATAAATCAACGGTCTTCCGCAGCGAAGGCTTTGGTCACAGTCACAGGTTCCTGGAATTCGAAGTTAAGAGGATGCCACGTTGAGTTCAAAATTTTATTTCAATGTATAACGGTACACCGTTGAAATAACTGACCAAAGTCTTCGTCAACCATGGTGAACGCCATTAATTCGCCGCAAGGCTTCTTCCCGCCAACCATGTAGCATTGTTGTGTAGCTATGTGATAACGATACGGTGGTCCGCCATCATTCGTGTCAGGACACAAGCTGCTCCTGATGTACCAAAGTTACAATTTAATACAAAATAAAATGAATAACGCTTGAGCTCTTCCAAAAAAGATGCGTTTTCTTCACGTACGGCTTGAACATTGTCATCTCGGCCTTGGTCAACGGTCTGAATTTGAAAGCTGGATAAGTATTTCGTCTTCTAGGAATCACGGTATAGCCTCCCCGACATGACACTGGCTCAATGGAGCTTAAAATTGTTACGACAATTGCAATTGTGGCGAAAATTGTTATTTGCGACTTTCTAAGATTTGAAATGGACATTTTGGACGTCTTTTCTCTGAGTACGTAATCTGTGATGCTGATTATTGAAAGCTCACTTGTCCTTCCTGTTGACTCCACCGCAGCAGATGAACTTGTGATAGAGAAAGTCTCGAAGTTGTGAATTCCTCAAAACAAATCTTCAAATGTAAGTAGCTTGGGTACATTTGTCATAAGCATTTTGGAAGTTACATGATGTATCGTTGATCACATAATTTCCAAAAGAAAATATGTAATAGATCTAGAGAAACCTGAGGCGAGTTAATGTGGCATATGCGGCTATTCTGATTCTGACAAACTGGTTTCAATGTCGTGAGTCCAAGTGCAAAGTTCATTTACAGACAGAAGTCACTCGAACGTCGCTCAATTAAGCTTACCATAAAGTAGATTGGCTCGTTAAGGTGACAAGATTTACAGGTTAGTGGTTTGTAATTCGTGCATTTGAGAAAGTGAAAATTCAATAAGCATTCGATCTCGTACCTCTAGAGATGCAGAAGCATTGCACTCTGCAGCATGCGGTGCAGTACTGTTGTGGCTGTCTCGAGTCTGTTCTGTTGTTGTAAAGCGTATACGCAATTTGTTACGAATGAACTTGAATCCTTCCTGAATCGTCTTTTTTGCTCAGTCTGTTACGTTTGTTGAGAAATCTCAAAGTGAAACTTGGGGATAAGTATGCAATGCATCTGAAAGTCGCTTCATTTCAGGGATTCCCATTTACCTATTGCTTCAATAGTATCTCATTTATTTGTTGTCAGTTTCTAATAAAATACGAATACGATTTTTATGTGTTCATTGGAAGGAGATTTTCAAAAACATTCAGAAAAAAGGGAAGCAGTAGTAGTGTGGCATCTCAATTCTGAATGCATTTAAGCTGAATGCATGCTGAATGCTGTGAATGCTGAATGCACACTGAATGCGCTGAATGCATATTGAATGAATGCTGAATAAAAGCTAAAACCAAGCTGCTGATCCGTGTCAATATGGGTCAACGAGCACCTAAATACTGCGCTGGAAGCCGGAAAGCTGACATTCTGGAATTCTGGATACTACATTCGCTTAATTTGGGTTTTAGTGAACCCTCCGTCACTTAGCGTTAGAAAATACTACAAATTACAACAGAATGACCCCAATCTGACCCAAAAATTGATTTTACACAGATATGTTGTTCAATTTCAAAAATGAAAGGTATGAAATGTGTTTATTGATTTTATGTCCAATTGTATAAAATTGAATATTTTCAAGCCGAGAGTAATTCGCAGGTTAACAAACTTGACCTTTTGTGATAAAATTAAGCCAATATTAGTTCAGCAATTAAATATTTCATTTAGTTGATTTCATAATTCAACCAGTCTATTTTCCGATCACCGCCGTCCATATCCGCTCCCGCCAAATCCCCCGCCACCATGACCTCCACCGAATCCGCCGCCACCATGACCTCCACCGAAACCGCCGCCACCATAGCCTCCACCACTTCCACCAAATCCTTTGCCTCCGCCGCCATAGCCTCCACCACTTCCACCGAATCCTATGCCCCCGCCTCCATGCCCCCCACCGCTTCCGCCAAATCCTTTACCACCACCGCCATGATGACCTCCATAGCCTCCTCCACCTCCAACGGGAATAGGAACAATTTTGACAATAGTTTTTCCACCTCCGGATCCTCCGTAACACCCACCGCCACCGTAACCACCGCCACCTTTGCCCTTCCCTTTTCCCTTCCCCTTCTTCTTGAAGGCGTCACATGGGCTAAGAAATGCAAGAAAAATCAGCCCAGCGACTAGCCAGATCCAAATCTAAATTAGAAAAATTGAAACAAAAATAATTCAAAATAATAGACATAAATACAAACACGTTTCAATAAAAAATAGAGTGAAAGCTTACAGATTTGAGATGCATTTGTAATTCCTAAGATTGTTTGATTCGTTTGAAACGTCAATCCGAATTCGAATCGTGACAAACAATATGAAAATCTTGTAAGCCTTTGTTCTCCCTTAAATTCTAAATTATGACTGAATTGACCATTTGTTGATGCTCGTTGCTTTTATATTTACCAAAATCCTCGTCAGATCATTACGATTCAAAAAATATTATTTTTGGAGTTTAAAAGTTACGGTAATAAGCATGACTAGAGATCAGACAGACGCCAGACAAAACGTTAAGACGAATTTCATGAGTTTTTCTTATTTTGCAAACTCACTTTGTTAATATCTATTATATGATGTCATTGTTCTAAGCCATTGTCATCTTTGGGCAAAAATATTCACCGCTGGTCTTCGTTTTGTTTCCAATTGAAGTGGACACAACGAAGAGCTTTCGAAACATCGTCCGTCTTTCAAATCACACGAAATTCAACAAAATTCATGTCTTTATTTTCAATACCTAATAATTCTAATGTGAATACAATACAGGATTGGGCAATACAGCTACTTTGCTGCGCAGACTGGTATAAGTTGACGCCTGTTGCCTCCTAATACAAGTTCTGCTCAAACAAACCCGAATAACCCTCGTGTAATGTAATTCACCTAATGGCTCTTTTTCAGCCTTTTAATAATTATTATAGTTTCTAAACAGTATTATCCTCTTGTGGTACTCTGTACGTTGTACCTTAATTTGACTATAAAACGTGCATTCAGGTCTATCTAACGAACATTATTTTTATTATAATTCAAGTTCACAGGGCTGGCTACATTCGTCCAGTACGTATAACAGTTACTAAGGATTTATATTATTCAAGGAATATGATTCATTAGTCTTAAGGTACATTTTTGAGGGTTGGGTTTTGGGTTTATTATTTTATATACGTATAAATCAGCAGAGCTAATCACAGCGAGTTGGCCGTTTGACTGTGAATGTTTTACGATGGCGGTTCTATACATTTTAACAGTTTTTCATTTTTTTTTAAAGCATAATTCAAGAAATTTGAGACATAAAGTCAAGGACTTAAGTTTTTTCTGCAGCAGGAATACTCAAAATAATATAGATCATTTTTTCACCTTCAATGGAACGGCTTGACGTTGACGCTACACGACATGTAAAAATCACAGCTGAAACTAGTTCATGAATCCAAGTTTTAAAAATTGCTAAAAATTATGGAACGACCCTCGTATCAATTCAATCAACCTTGACAAAATTACGGTCTGGCCGCCGGCTCCTTGTGAATAGTTTGCGATTTAAGGTTTATCGGTGTACCATACACCATACTACTGTCAACTTTCCAGTTATTTTTGCCCGATGACAAAATAGAATTATACCATCCATTTGCCTTCGGTCAAAGATTTTTCGGCAGTTAACAGTACACGTATTGTAATTTGTACTTATTTATATAATACGTTGTGGCGTGGCGTTCTTGAATTTCTGATTCCATGTGCAGATCATCAAGTTGAAATTTAACACTGTATTTCTTCAGCAGGGTAAATTTTAATGTTTTTGCACTGAAAATATGCGGTACATCTTTCTACTATTTACTTTTGTGCACTTCCACGTGCATTGTTTATTTTTTTAGCGTAGCTGGTTCAACATTCGGATTTTATCACATCTTGATTCCATTTCTTGATATTCCTAAACCATAATATCCCCAACACTTTCTTCCGTCTCCGCATATTGTAGTACAGGTGTCACACCTGCTGGTACACAGAGAGTTTATTGACCGTCTCGGAAAATTGGAGCTTGTCATTCCAAATCTTCCTAAAATAGAGGAACGATTACGAACTTTTCCTTTTGTTACTACGTACGTCATATGTTGGGAAAGCACCATTCAATTCTACGTAATAACTACTCACAAATTTTATATGTACAATACATTATTTAATATACCCAATTTTTCAACCATTTTCAGAAATGTTGAATGGTTTGAAATATTGTAATAAATAGAGATTTCTGTCCTCTTTGCCTTACACCGGCAATATTTTATGTTAATTTGTAATACTGCAGAAATTACTACGATTGTAAATTACAAGCATTGAATGAACAATTGAATTTTCCTGGCTTCTGCAGCTGAAGTTTTTCATTGGACCGTAATTATCATTATACATCCAATTCAATTCAATTCACTGGAGCTCTGGAGTTCAGACTGGCTTCAAACTGAGCACAGCAAGTATGTGTTCGTGCTCGTGACCCAAAACTACATTTGTGTGTTTTTGAATTTTAGAATCACGTCATTGTAAATAGCATCTTGTCACAATTTAACATCCGCAAATTGGCACCCTGAAATTGGGAATTTTGCTGAGATGTGGATACCATCTCATTGACAAGTACAACAATATTTTAGCCTCTCGCTAGTCCAACATTTAATACATTTCTCTCTACAACTAATTAATAATTTGTTAATTGTCTACTAGAATATCGCGTCATGCAGAATTTCTGATTTGCATGACGACCGGAGCCTCGTCATGATCTTCAATGCTCATTTCATGTAGCTCCTGTCGCGTCTTCAACTGTGAGTTGTCCTGTCCCGTCTCCTCGTACTGTTGACCTCTTGGCGTCTCATAGTACGAAGCATGACTCATCATGAGCTGCTGAAGTAGAATATTCTGGACAGTGGCTGTTGCTGGTGGCGGTGGAGCTGGTGACGAAGATGGACTTTTACTTTGGTTTCGGCTGTGCGTTCGAGTAAGGCTCGCAATTTTGGTACTTTTACTCCGCCCATTATTGTTTCCATTGGAACTGCTCATTGAACCGGAAGTACTTGACGACGGAGAGGGACTACTGAGGATGAGACGGGTCCAGGCAGTTGTGAGGCGACGTTGACGTGGTTGTTGAAGATTACTCATCACGGCTCCACCGTTGGAACTGTTCAGATTTTCCGTTTGTTCACTCGGACTCGATTCGGATACTTGTATATTGTCTGCGGCTGCTGCGGCCGAAGCGGACATGGACGTCGTGGACGTTACGTTGAGGCTCGAGGCAGTTTGGACGATTCCACGCAGAAGATCCTCGTTCTCCTTCCGTACTGCAATTTAAAAAATAGATTTTGGAATTTGTAGTTCTGAATTTTCTCAAACGGAATTTGTATTCAGCGATTTTGCATTAAAAGTTTGTTAGAAGGTTCAAAACCCCGTGCAAAATTAGACTTCTAGCTGAACAAATGTAGCATAATGAATGCATGCAGTGTGACACTTCGATGCACGGAAACATAATTAATGACGTCATTGACATGAACACAACAGACAATACAGCCTCCGTGAGTGACATGAATCAACCTTCCTGCTGCAGTGCATCCGAGCCGCACTCCGCTTCCACTTAAAATTGCATTACGTATTCATGAATGATCTGAAGCAGGTGGCCTGCCGCCTGAGGATTAGATTGCACAACTTGGGACAAAGTGAACTACTTTGGAATTAGGATTACATGGTTCGAGTTAAGCAAAGACAAATGCAATTTGGGAAGTTGGTCCACAGAGAAAGACAATAGAATGAATTTGGGTTTACGGCTCAGATTGAGTCTAATTGTGAGTGGACATGCAAAGGGATTTAGTATGGGAAAGGAACTTATTTTATGTAATGGGCTTCCCCATTGCTAGTTGCTACTCGTAAAACGAGGACTCGTCGAGTTGCTCACAAAAATTATCGTTACGTTTTATTACGCCCTTGTCTTCTGGTCTCAACTTTAGTTAATGTTTGTTTAGTGTAGTTTGCCACGTCAGGCTTCAGATGACTCACTATTTGAAAATTAGACGAATGTTCAATGTTCACAGAACTCGAATTGTTGTTTGTGCTTTGGACTTGCTAAAACTTTGCAAGTGGTCTGGTCATACTCAGAAATTCGCGTTTATTCGTACTTCATTCGAATTCCGGTTGGAAAAGCAGATCTCCGAGTCTAAATTGACCCGTAACGACTAACGACATGAAACTTGAACGCCTGTACTCTTGCATTTCCTTGTTTACCAGATCCAAGGCATATGTACATGTGAATGGATCTGAGGCCAGGCCAGACCAGGGTCATTGTACCCATAATTCGGAAATAATGCCCACATACTCGTATGTAATTAGGGATAAAATTGTACATCGTCCCCGCATTTGAGGACCAGTCGTACAGAGCGAGTTGCCGCAGAGTGTTTTTATTAGTGTGTTGGTGAAATGCGAAATAATACGAGGGCTGTCACATTGAAAACGAACATTTTAATTTCGCTCATACCTCAGGTGGGAGTAGATTAATTGAATTGAAATTTTCAGGGTATACGGAGGCGTGACGTCTTTAGGCTCCAGCAAAAAATCGAATAAAAATATTGCTACAGTCGAGCGCTGTGAATTTTTAATAAAAACAAATACATTTCAAGATTTTATTTTTATTCGTGTTTGGCTTTTGGAATTTAGAAACCAAAAGTCAAGTATGGTCGTAATACGATTGTAAATATATGACACGTACGAAAAAACGAACTGGCAATTCAATTCATCTACTCCTATCTGAGTTATGAGCTAAATAGAAATGTTCGTTTTATATGAGACAACCCTCGTATTACGACATTGCCATTTGAACAGAGACACCCTGTACATGCAATCATGGGATCGTAGATGCCCGAATAAAGGCCCCAATCGAAATCTCATTAGGAATCTAGAAGATAATACGCTTTTCCTCCCGGAATTGAGACTCTCAGTCTGACACATGAACAAATTAAACTCTCATGTGAAATGAATTATGATTGCATAAGTTTGCTTAAATCTCCAATTCAAATTCATGAAATAACCTTCCGCTGCTAGAGAATTTTCGACAAATAGGAATTTCAAGTCCACTCGACATGAAGAACTCTGCACATTTTAAAGTATAGACACTTGTGCACGTAGCCCCTGTGCTCGTGCCATGGAGAGGCTTTGGAATATCAGGCTGAGAATAAAATTGTATTGTTTTACGAGAGGCAACATTTTATCCCGAAATTGATTTTGTTCCGGAACGTGACAGCTGATGTACGTGCTGGAGCTGAGAAATGGGAAACTGGCCGGTTGAGATTAATGACCTCTTGAGACAGAGGCTGGAAGAAGATGAAATAATTTCCAGTTTACATTTTTAATCCTAATCTCGAGCATATTAGTGGACATAAATTATAGTTTATAGGCTCGTAGAAGAGTTGGAAACAATGTTTCCGCTTTTTAGGCTCAGTTCCCAAGTATCCAGATTAATTTTTAGAGCAGAGACTTGGAAGTACTCAACGAACGAACGGGAAAGCTGTGTACGTGGGAAGATTTATCGGGTATCATGGAGCATGCTGGAATCTCCATGTATTCTCTAATTAGTTCCATCACGATTTTATTCTAGCTTTTTCAGCACTGTTCAACGAGTGTCTGTCCAATAAACCAAAGTTATCCTGGATCTGGAATTTTTGAATGTACAGTAGTATACGGTAAAGATACGGTTATTAGCACGACGTTTTAATAAATACTATCGTTGTACGAATTCCGAACGCTAGCACTACGCCTCGAAATTGTGTCTTCCTTGACTAAGAAATACGACAAGTCGGCTATGCCAACGCCTTTAAGCAATGGAGCTCACATGCCATATTTTTCCTTTAAAAGCTTTTTTGAACGGAGCATTCTTGTCACAATTTTGACACCGGTGACATCTTTCGTCAAGGTTAAAATTCAAATAATTAACAGTTTGCTTTGTTCATTTTAAACCAACTTGAATGAATTTTACCAGTTTTAGGATTCTTTACTGTATTTTTCCTGCATTTTTCGCATTTTTTTCTTTAGAATTTTTGATTTTTTAGTTCATGATTTCATTAGCCATTTCATTGATTCATTTTACTTTGAACTTTATTATGTGACTAGCTGGACCCATTCAGTGATAGAATCACTGATCTGTACCTGTGCTATTTAATTGCCTGATAGCCTACTTAATCGGGCTACAATCGGTGGTGTTGTAAAGTATGAAGTATAGTCTATAGTCATCTCTTTTACACCTCATCCACTGTGTCTCGAAGCCCGTTATAAAATCAATTTGAAAATATTAATTTCAATAGCCCATTTAGAATTGCCTTACGTTGCCATGGCAGTCGA
>JAQFYU010000094.1:0-36373 GCA_034694905.1 Ceratophysella granulata | reverse complement strand
CTAGAACTAGCTATGGTTACGCCATGTTCTACTACAAATCAATTAAGCACTGGAATGATCTGCCTCTAATTATTAAGCGTTCTACCTCATTAGCTATGTTTAAAAATAAGCTCAAAATTTTTCTTCTCGAAAAGCAAAGAAACAGGTTAGGTGTCAATTAGTAATTAGTCATTAACAGTAAATCCCATTTATGGGTTTGTTCTTGATGTTGTTGTTGTATGAAATGTATGTTGTGTAATACGATTGGTTTCAATAAATAAATAAATAAATATTACTTGCAATCTTCAAGTTCCGACTCTCATTGGAAATAGTAGTTCTATCCTACGCTACAGCCTTCTATAGCACGTCAAAGTGCACAGAACCCCTTCTGCCTATAAGGAACAGTCAGTAACTTGGATTGTAATTACTGATTGGATTAGAATTTCGATTTATTATATATTCGTATTTTTGTATTTTATTCCATGCTTTTTATTCTGCGTAATCCAGTAGCATTTATCTGAGACTCTTTTGAGTTTTAATCTGTAATTGTTACTGAGGTTGTTCTACGTTTGTTTTATACAATTTACGGAGATAAAATGTCGCGAGATGAAATAGACTGGCGATGATCTGTCACCGCGATGAAATAGGACGGCGATGAAGCGGGCGCGATGAGCTGTCGCAGCGATGAAAGGTGCGCCATGAACTTTCATTATCGAAACCCAATAGGTAGTGTTTGGTTAACGAAAGGGACAATTTACTACTAATTAGACTAATTCTCGAAGAAATAGTCGTGGTGTAGCGTTCTTTGTAAGAACTAGGTACCTTCCAGATTGGCTCCAGACTGCCGTATTTGGATTGGAATTTGTAATTGGAATGTGTTCATATCATTTTGTCTCCGTTTTGCCAATATTTTTTTTTGTGATAAATATCTTGTACTAGCATTGTTTTTTTGACGATTTTATCAAAGACATTAAATTAATGTAATACCTATTTTAGCAAATTAATTCTGAGTCTCAATGACCAGCATTGAGAGAACTGGATGAATTATTTGTATGTTTGTCTGCCATTTGCTTGCGATTTGCTTTCCCATATTTTAAATCTGAGTTGTTATAATCCTAAAGTCACACCTGGCCAATTTCCCGTGAATTTTCCATAACTTCCCTCAATAGCCTTATTTAAAGTTAGTCAGATCTGAAGATGATTATGATTAGTGATCAGAAGATGAATAGTGATGCCAAATCCATTAATTTACGCTACCATTAGAATACATTGCATAGTACATGGATCTTTCATGCACTGAGTATTGGTACTGTGTGAAAGAAATCTTTGTTCGCCTGTAGGCTGTACATTTTCAGATGTCTGTGTGCCCTGCAATAGAGAATTGGTTTCCAAAGCCTGATCAAGAATTTAAGCATTTCAGCATGAGATGGCGTTGATGAAGGAAATGCTAGATACTATGCAATGTACATTTCTCAGAACGCTCTTCTTTGGGGTTTCAAGCTGCATGGACGCTTGAACATAGGAAATGCTTGGCCGAATTTGAATTCTCCTCTCCAAATGAGGAGTCCACAGAATATACGCTATTGCAGTTGCTAGGCCCGGGGTCACTCATAGAAATGGGCATCAGTCATAGCTGTCATCATGTCAAGTCAAGCCTATTCCATTGGACAGGGGGTTCGGTTCTTCTACATGAAGAAGGGAATGAGTGCTGATGCTGGGTGAAGTTTGTAAAGTAGGCCAGCTTCATGCTTTCTCCCATCATCAGTCGTCTTCGTCAACCTCCCTCATTCCAAATGGTCTGTCCCCTGTCCCTCTGGCCACGTCTACCGTTGACGAGGTGCCAATGGAATGATGCCACGGCTCTAGCCGCTAGCGTCCTCTGCCTCCCCAGCTTCTAGGATAGAGCCCATGGACCATGCCTCAGCCTCTCAGTCTTCAGTTGCACCTCCGCTTGGCTTCAGGTCAAGAATCAGGAAAGTGTCAGTAGACCCAGTGTTCACGCCATCTTGTTTACAAACTTTTTTCAGATTTTCTGAAAACATTTAGTTCATTTTAAAAACTTCCATCAGACTCTTTAACATCTTGTAAGAAAATTCCCGGTATTTACTGTTGCTAGTCCAAGTTCAGTGAATCTCCGGAGTTTAACATCTTACTCGGGTGCCTGAGTGCATCCAGGAACCGTAGCTTTGCTATCGGTCAAACCCGCAACTAAACATCCGTGGCGAATTGGCCCCCCCCAGGTAAGGAAATGGCTTGAGATGCAATATTTGTGCTTGGATTTTCATTCTATTTAGTTCTTATAAATTACGAACATCTTTGAAGAAAATAGCTTTCTCCGCTACGAACATATGGTTGACTTGCTGAGACCAGCTCAGTGTCATGAAGATGACATTGTAGATTCCAAGGTGCGATGCGATCGTTGCATGCAAAAATCTTGCACTATATTTACGCAGTCTAACAATAAAACTGACCAATAAGGTAGGAGAAAGTTGGGAATATATATGGAGAAAGTTGGCTTTTCTCGTTTGTAGCATAAGTACACAAGGAATTGTACAAACTGGGGAGAATCCATTTGTATCTGCAAAAAATATACAAGTATAAATATGCTTTGTCGTGACGAACATAGAAGCGTTGAAATGAAGCGAAATTTAGCAACACTGAAAGCAGTGAATTTATATGGTAATACCGTAAGGCGCACGGAACTGAAATCAGAATATTTTGATCTCATGCACGTGACACGTGACATTTGACAATTTCTCAGGCCCAGGTCTGATACGACATAAAATCCGGCAGTTAAAACAACACGAGTTCAATTTTTATCCCAACAATAAGGCTTGAAATAGGAGATGAGGTAATTATTATAATTGAAAGTCATAGTTCATCAGTTCCGTCCAAATTCCTGCTGATTCATTTCCCACGTGTTTGCTGATAAACCGAGCGAGTTCGAGATCGAAGATCAAAAAAAAGTTTCCTTATGTAATATTATTTCCTTGTTTCCAATCTCGTATCGTATATCCAATAAATCTTAGAAACCCAAATACTGCACTCCTCAGCCTCAGTCATATGCCAGTTGACTTCAATTCGTAGAAACCATTAAAAGAGGTTGACGTGATGTGTGGTGTCTCTGTCAGGCTTATTCTCCATGCAGAGGCAGCGGATTGTAGGAAACTAACTAGCTTTAAATCAAATAAAAGACCTTAGTCATCGTCTCAGCCTGAAAGTAATGACATTGTCATTTGATACTTTCTTTTATTCATAGAAAATAATTCCATGTAGAATGGTTCTGTTAGAATTTTACACAAATTCAGCACAAAACGGCAAATGACTCAGCACTCAGTCGAGTTGGAGCCATGCATGATTCCAAGAATGGCGGCGATAGACGAATTTTAAGCAAACCCTATGATTAACAATTAGTCCAATTACCAAATTTTGTAACATCTATTCTTGGTTCTTGAGTTTAATTTCTTCAACTGTACCAACCATTTATGATAGGATTAAGGATTGGAAAACGACAAATTCTTCGGTGCAGCATCAGCACGAGTTAAATTGGTGGAAATAGAATGTAACGAGGAATACACAATTTTGAAAAAGTAAAAAAGTGTAGTGTAAACCCGGTATAATTTCATAGTAATTGAAAGAAGGGAACGAATTATCTGAAATTAGGTTGAATACACATTTGCTCCAAGTAAGTGTGGTGTTTATCCATAAATAACTATACTATTTTATATAAGCTACGTTAGGTTTTGGAAAGCTCTGACTGGTGAAAGTTGCATCTCCAGCTTCCAGGTCTAAACGACTATTTTTTACTTCACTATTCATCATTTTTAGGCTAATTGTTTGTCATCATGAATATCTAACCCAATTTATTTTTTCATAAATTTTCCGTAGCTTCTTGCAGGTTTATATATTTAACTGAAAGGCGATATGCAGGAAATTCCAATGAAATGACGAGGTACGAATGTCGTTGAACTCATTGTCTGAAAATGAATTTCATTGTTTCTTAACAATGAAAAATAGGACACCAGCGGACATGAAAGTCATTAAATTCTGCGAATAAAGAAGGTTAACCAATGCAATGCAATGTACTTATGTCATCAAGTTACTAGAAACTAGAAACCCTCCTGGCACCTGGCACGGATTTACGTGTGAACAATAAACACCTTACTTTCTACGTATTGGTAATTGGTATGCTTTTTGGTACAATGGAAAATGGAAACTCAAGCCAGGTCCAGGCCATAACCATCAGAGCATTTATGGTTCTATATCAAATAATTGGTTTACGTTCTACGAATTCAACGTCGGCACTTTTAAAAATATAATTAGTGTCTAACGTCAGCATAATTAAAGTTTACTTCCTTGCTTTTTTTGAAAAATTTCAGTACTCAATACGTAACATCGAGGCATATTTATTCCACTTTAGCCTGTTTCTTGGAAAATAGGTACACATTGAATGCTACTACTCTTAATTGGTAATTAATTAAGTGATCAAGAGTAGGGTTAGCACATTTCTTAAAAGCGAGCCTACTCCTAGTGGTGAATTTCATAACTCAGAATTCTAACAGCTAGAACCTAATTCCTTTCTTATGTATCTATTAAAAATGAGACAACAAATTGGTGCAGCTTAAAGAATAATGCTAGATCTGGGAGTTATGTAAATTGATCCGAAATGGAGTATCACTTTCCTCGTGATAACACTAATACGAGTACTGTGCGCATCAGTCCATATTTCTATTTTTGGGAGTTGGAGTCTCGTGTCTCGATGAGATAATTTGAAATTAAATTGAGCCCAACATGACGTTCTGCATTTGCGAATGACGCGAGATGAAGTCTCGTTTTGACTCTAAATAAATATATCCAAGAATCCTGACTTTCACTTTTACTACTTACGTAGCGAGCAACATACCGCAGTCACGTTCCAGAAATGGAAATTTTGTGGCTGGTTTCTTTTGATATTTTATTTTCCAGTACAATACAATACAAAATATAACGAAGCTCTTCCACTGCTCAATTTGGCATAATTTAATGAAATATAGTTTTATTGAGTATATTTTTTCTGTATCTAAATTTTCCTGTAATTTCCATTTTTGACCATGATCAGAATTTATGTGAAGATGAAGACTCCTATTTCAAATGATGCTTTATTCGTCCCAAAATTCGGGAGTCCAGAGGCCGGAATAAATTGTGTTTAATTGTAAAAAATTATGCAAACGATTAAAAGATGAGATATTTTTCTGCAATGCATTCAGGAAAGCAAAGAATAACAAGAAGTTAACGATTCTTTCCACGAATGTGTTTCCACGTTTTGCTGAAGGAAGGGTTTTATATGGGAACATATTTAAATCAATCTTAAATCAAGATCAGATTCGCACAATCGTACTGTGATTTTGTATATGAAATGATGACATTACAATGGCGGCGTTATTTCGATTAACCTCATTTAAACACTTGCTAACGTTTTTTGTTAAACGTTTTGAAATGTGATAAAAGTTAAGTGGCCCAATGTAATTCGGTGGGAGAAAGTCTCAAGAGTGAAAGTGGAGAAAGCTTTACTCTTCTTTTTTCACGTATTTGTAGTTCAATTTCGAATAAATGCACATTTTAACTCAGTACGAACGCAGACTGTGAGCACAAGCACATGCTTCACGTGATTAAAGTCACATGTTTGAATACGTGATGCTTTCAAGTTCAAACTGAAGGTAGGGACCTGTATGTACGTACGTACATAGTTCAAAGTTGTTGTAGTCAAATCATTAATCCTTTTTTGGAATATATAAAATGAGCCCTTATTCTACTTTGAAGTGCTTTTCAACGAAATCACCTGCAGTCGAGTATTCGACAGCGGAATAAAACAGCGGTGTCCCAGAATGAATGTATATCTTTGTAATACTAATCTAAATATGTTAAATCTTTCCTTTGTTTACAGTTGTTGTCCTGATTAAACCTTCAACTTCCAGATTGTCAATCAGAACCTCCATTCCGTCTTAACAACAAAACGGTTCACCGGAACTAGGCTGTTCAAGTCAGGGCTCTAAATTCCAGCTTCAAGAAACGGTGAGATCAAAATACTTGTATAAAATCAAATATTTTGTATCGCGTAAGTCCACATGCAATGCAATTTAAGAGCATCCTAGACTCACAGTTTGCTTCTTTGATGCGAAAACGGAAGTGACTTCATTTTAAAAACCGTTTCCATTGAATTTAGGAAACCCCAACCAAGAAAGCATTCCTTTCGACCATCATGGGATCACCCGTTCCGAAAAATAGTGAGGACTTGGAGTTGGATAACCTCAACAAAGAAGAACGAACATCCAATGAATCTCCAACTTCAACCACTCCTGACCCGGGACGTGGGTCCGGCCGAAGTCGAGGCCGAAGTCGCGGTCGGGGTCAAAGACGGCGAGGTCGTGGCCGTACTCAAGCTCTGAGTAACGATCCAGTGTACTTTCCAGTTGTAGACCCGGAACAATGGCTAGGTCAAAACTCTGAACCAGGACCTATACAAGGTCGAGGTCGTGGTCGCGGTGGTCGTGGCCGAGGACGTGGTTCCACCTCACGAGGTCAACATACAGGTTCCATAGAGTTTCCATTGCCAGTGGAAACTGGTCCCGGTACGAGTGCACAAAGCGGAAATGCCAGTTTCATGGATCGTCCTCCAACTTTCCGCTACTTCCCAAGCACTTCCCAATCTACAATTGCCAGCCGGAATTCTGTCTTGACAACAAACTCGAGCAGTACATTTGCACTCCAAACCTCCAACGACTTAGAAGAAGGCTCAAATTCTCCCAAACTATATATTCACGAACCTATCACGCCCTCTACAGAAGAGATTATGGGAGTCATTGATACCATGAACGCGGCTACCATTTTTGATATACCAGCGGATCCTTCAGCTCAATCTTTGCTTTCGACTGGAGTAGATAACCTGAACATGAACTCAGAAGCCTCCAGACATCCTAATCTTGCTCAAATGTTGGAAGCTTCCAACCAAATTCCCTCAACATCTTCACAGCTTGGAAATTTGAATTACTTGGCTGGGAGACCTGATCAAGCCAATACGGAAGAATCCAGGTTTATGGATAACATTCCCTCAACATCGCATTCCGTGGCGACGGTGAACCAAGTTATACACGAACTCGAAGAAACGGAGACGAGTGGCAGAACTTCAGAACCTCAAACACAAGTACAACTACGCTTGCGATTGAGAGGAAACGAATATCAGAGTATACCAATAGTCAGCACTTCAGAACCTCAAACGCAAGAACAGCATTGGCAAGGAAACGAAGGCGAGGAAACGACGAATGGTAGAAATGCGGAATTTCAATCCCAAGCTCAACAGTTGGAGAACGGTCAGAGTGAGGATGGAACGGATGATGTTCAATTCAAGACAGAGTCGAAGGTGAAAGCTAAAAGGGTTCGCTCTGTGCAGAAGCGACGTGCAGCAGAAGCAGATGACCAAATGGAGCTTCAGAGTGATGCGGTGGGTCAAGAAGCACCCAAGAAAAGAGTTAAAAAGGAACCAGCTCATTCAGTTAAAATGGAAGGTGAGGAGCCCGAAAACCATGCTGGCACATCAGCCGATCACAGAACAACAGCCAATCCACCACAATTTCACCAGCAAAATGTAGCGAACGGCCTGACACCCCACATATCCAATTCAGCAGAAGCGGTCTCGTCCTGTCCGAAGTACACCCAGCCCAAGTCACAACTTTGCGCATCCAATTATAAAGACAGTAACGGCTTCATCTATGTGATATGCCCGTGCTGCTGCTGGTCATCCGAAAAATCTTGTAATGACACAATTGCTCGACAACAATTAGAGCACCAAAATGCGAATACTGAATCGAACAATGCTAATCAGAATCAGGTTACGTCAACATCTTCTTTCAACCAGGCTCCACAACAACACTCAGCACCCAACCCCAATACACATCAGACGGAACCAAACGGCCCTTGTGCAAATGGAGCTCAAAGTTTAGGTACCTACGTAAAATATTGTTGAATTTACGACACAGTCGCCTAATTCCAATCCGCATGCGTAACTATGTTTAACAATCCCGTATATCGCATTATTTGTTTCTATTCAGCCCAAGCTAGTCAGGGAAATGGAAATTCGGGAAGGAACAGGGAATTACAGGCGCAAATTGACAATATGCAGAACGGAAATCATCCACGGCAAAGTACTTCACCCGAACCGTATGGCCTTCCGCGCTATGAAAATGTTTCGCCAGGTGGGTCTTCAATTTTTTATTCAAATATTTCGGGAATGGCTTCATTTGACTAAAATTTATATTTCCATTTCGCTGAAGCTTTTGATAATGAAGCTGACACCGATGTCAAAGATATACCAGGACTAGACCTGGAAAAAGAGTGCATACCATATAGATTTCCCAATCCGACCGCAACTCGGAATCAGTACCAAGTCGTACCAAACCGTTCTCAACAGAGATATATTTCTGAGCCGTATACTCTTCCACCCTCCGTAAATGCCAGGCCAGGTAAGTCCGTCACTTCTTAAATCAAACTCCCTAATAAAAGTGGGATCAGAATAGAATTGTAAATTTTCTATCTTGATAATTTTAATACTGAAACTAATTTCAGGACAAGGCAACAGGGGTCAGAGTTTAGGCCATCCAGATTTTGGGACTCGATTGGGAAATGCACCTCCAGCTCAAGGTCAGTCAAAAACGTTCTAGGTTCTTGGGAAAAGCTCAATTTTCAGAGAATCTTGTTTTGCTGTAAATTCTCAATTCAAATTTTATTTTGAAGGTTTACAGAGTGCCCGGGGTCAGATTATTTTGAGAAATCCAAATATTATTATTCGCGATCGCTACGGGAACGTTGTTCCAGGTTCAAGTGAGTCCAAGACGTCCTCAATTCAAAACCTTTGTATATACATAGCTCATTTTTAATTAAAATAATTTTAAAAAATCCCTGATAATTCCGAGTCACACTTATTTTAAAGGTAATCAATCCCTGGGCAACGGGGGTCAGATTACGGAGAATCCGAGTGCGCTTCGCTCGGGAAGCATGAACCCAGTTACTGCTGGACCACCACGCTATGAATACGATCCAGCGTCAGATAGACCTAGCTATCCATACGTTCCTTCATATTCAGCATCAGCTCGACCTAACTATCCATACGTTCCTCCATGTTATACTCAACCTACCTATCCATACGCTCCTTCTTATTCAGCATCAGATCGACCTAACTATCCATACGTTCCTTCGTATTCAGCAGCAGCTCGACCAAGATATCCATACGTTCCAGCTCCAGCAGCAGCTCGACCTAGATATCCATACGTTCCAGCTCAAGCTTCATCAAGACCTAGATATCCCTACGTTCCTCCAGCTTTGGCTAACCCTCACTATGAATACAGTACTCCAGCAGCTGCAGGTTAGTCCAAAACGCTCTAATTTCAAGTCCTCGAAAATATCGAAGTCAAACCAAAGTCTGGTATTTCTGATAAATCTCATTCCAACTATTTTTAAAGGAGCATATCAATACCAAGCAGTGGATCACGGGGGTCAGAGTATGGGAAATTCGGATGTTGGGCCTCCCCCTACAATAATATCTACTCCAGCAGCTGCAGGTTAATGCAAAAAGCTCTAATTAATAGTGCTCGAAAATATCTCTTTTTTACGCGAATCTTGTATTCAAGTCAGATCTCATTCAAACTATTTTTTAAAGGTGCATATCAATACCAAGCAGTGGGTCACGGGGGTCAGAGTATTGGAAATTCGGATGTTGGGTCTCGGCTTACAATAATATCTACTCCAGCAGCTGCAGGTTAGCGCAAAAATCTCTAATTTAAAGTGCTCGAAAACATCTCTGTTTTACTGAATTTTGTATTCAAGTTTAGATCTCATTCAAACCATTTTTAAAGGTCCATATCAATACCAAGCAGTGGGCCACGGGGGCCAGCAGAATGTGGGGAATCCAAATGTTGAGTCTCGCCCAGGAAGCGTATATCCAGCTACAGGTTAGTGCAAAACTCTTTAATTTAATGTTCTACCGAATCAGTTTCCGTGAATCTAATACTAGGGTTAATCAATTAAGTCATAGCGCTGTTTCATAAATGGTATCTCTGGAAAGAATGACTAAATCTTGCTGGAACTGTCAACACAGGTAAAGCTATAACTGAGTTATACATTGCGCATAGCAAAATGCTGGGTTGGACAATTTAAAATTTTTTATTCGAAACGTCAAGGATAGCTTATTGTCACTTGTCATTCAGAGCATTTTCAATAGGATTTTATGTAATTTTTGTCTCTAATTGTTCAATTGAATTTGCGCATATTCGATTCGATTCGATTCGATTTCGTGTGGATTATGGAGTTTGGCAGAGTTAAATTGATGTCGAGTCTTTTTTGTTTTGGAGGTTTATGACAGGAAATCAAATCGTTGTTTGGGCTTGCCAAATATAATCAATTCGTCAGTACAAGTTGGTTGAAATTGTAATAATATCAGTCCCTATATTGTCCAGATTGTTTGCTGCAATTTAATTTAATTATTACTTTACCTGTGGTGAAAATTTCCAATTCATTCATCCTTACACGAGATAGACTTATCAAACAGTTACTAACGAATATGGAATGACCCTCGCTCGCATTCCCATTCAAATTAATATAAAAGCTTTCTACCCAGGGCTGGGCCATGGGGGTCAGATTTTGAGAAATCCAAGCACCAGTTACAGTTCTGGAAACATTCCTCAACCTCCACCACCAGGTTCGTCCAAAACGATTGTACGCTCGTACATAAATGAGCGTTAACATCCCGATAATTCTGATTCAAACCTATTTCAAAGGATACTACCAAGGACTTAGGCAAGGTGGCCATAGTTCGGGAGATGGGAATTTCGAGCATCACGAAGCGCAACAGAGACCGTTGAGCCATTCACAGATCCGTCATGTTCATGGGCCAAATGTTGGGCCTTCATCTGGGAACGCAGTTCCACCTACAGGTTCGTTCAAAAAGTTCTGAATTCAAAACCCACGGAAATAGCTCAGTTTCAGTGAATCTTTTATTCCTGATATTTCTCGTTCGAACTCAAAGGTTTCAACCAAAAGCAAGGTCAGGGAAGCCAGAGTCTGGGAATTGACAAATTCTCAAATCAAAACCCAACCGTCCCAGGTCCGTCACGGAGTTCTACTCCTGGACCATTAACCAGGCTCTGGACTGTTGGCTTCCCTCTTCCGGGTGAGTCAAGACCTAGTACTTGAAACTTGAAACCAAGTTGTCACGAAAACTTTGTTTCATGGAATTGGATAGGTTCAATGTTCAATTATTGTGGTTGAGAAGTCTGATAATAAAACTGATGTCAATACCTATTAAACATAAAGCATCAGTATCCGGAGGAAATGAATTTGTAGTCAGGAAGCTGAGATCTCCATTCGATCAAACGGAATTTTTGTGAACTTAGACGAACACATGCACCAGCACCAGGTCGTTCTGACAAAATAACTTGATCTAAACTTTACTGGAGGTGGTATGGTAATTCCTATGAAAACACAAAACAACTCAAAGAAGCAACTTTTTTAAAATTTTAAACCAATCACGTTGAGTATTATTAGATGCAGAAAGAGTAGTACTCTAATTTTGGGTTACCTTAATCTACAATACTTGACATTACAAATTACAACGGACAAACGAGAAAATCCAAACCCGATAAACCTACAAACGAATTATTTTGATGATTTGACGCCGCGTCGCGCTTCGTCCAATGGTATTCCAGGGTTTGAATTCTGAGCAAAACGATCGTAGAAAGAAATATACAAATTACTGCAGAAACAGTTGGGAAAACAATAATTTCTTATAAATAAACTATCGATTCAGTTTTAGTAGATCCGACCACGTGTCAGCCAATGGTGCGAGAGAGGCTAATGAGCGTTGCAGAAATATTTCCACCCAGTTCTCTGATGCAGTCTGCCAATTCCGGAAATCGTATGGTATGTATAATAAATCTGAATTTACACACATGCGCTAGTCCGACTATTTTGCTTTGGCATTGGGCTAAATGCCTTCTGCCTTCTTCTCGTGTAGCTTCACCATAATTGAGTTCTATATATTTCATAGGCACCGCCACTACCACCACCGACGCCGCTGCTCGTAAGAGTGAAATTGGAGAAGGCTGAATCGAGAGCTGTCGGGTCCAGAACGGATTATAGAGCCTATCATCAGAGAAGGGTCAGTTTTTAATACATACACTATAATCCTGTTCTGGAATTAATGTATATATGTGGTGGTTGGAAATTAACTTAATTAAAGAAAAGTTTTTCATGCCGCTGATTAAGTTGAAATATACTAAGCGGATTTGCGGGCAACAAGATCCAAGATCTCTTATAAAATTCCCGGTTAATATGAAATGTTAAAGAAACAAAGCACATATGCAAAAACCTTTGATGTCGTCATTACTTAGAACAGTAGAGGTTTGTTTTGGTTTGTACATAAAAGTTATGGCACAAATATAATTGAAAAGTACTTCTGAAACGACCCTCGCAGTGTTTAGCAACATATCAACAGATAAATCAATTTGATACTGTTAGAAACTGCTTAAGACTCAAATGTTTCATGGTTTGGATTTGAAGTGAGAGTGTGTGAATAGTGTGTAACTTATTGCCTGGTTAGCTAAATACAGCCAGTTGAATATTTTTTGATTGTATTTGATATTGAAAGCTGCCTATATATTAACTGACAAGCCCGAAACGTTGGAGATTTAAAAAATATAATGTAAGTTTGAACTTAAATCTAAATATTTCAGGAAGCAGCACGAGGTGGCGCACCATCTACGGTGGAGACGATCACCCTTTACAGCTCTTCCGAGGATGAGGGGGAACAGCAAGACCCTAGGGTGGTACAAGCGTCAAGTTCCATGGTGAACGTGATTACGACACCCATCCCAATCCCGAATCAAACTACACTGCCATATATGCCACCACCACCACCACCACAAGGCCGGCCTCAAGAATCTAGCTACAGCAATACTGGTGAGAATATAACCAATTCCAATATCAAAAAGCCAGAAATCGAAATTATATAAATATACTGGTTTCGGCGTAAAACTGCACAGCTCAAAGTTTTTGTTATAATATCAAAAATCATGGCAAATATAGAATTTTTTGTATACGTCTATGTTGTCATGTCGCACCTCCTATTCACTTGCTGCAGGTCGAGCTCCAGAGGTTCAGTATGGCGAGCTTGTTCACACTACTGACAGTCAGATGGAAGGAAATAGTTCCACTATGCCTTGCAGGAATGCAGCAGGTGGAATAAGTCATTACACGTCTGCAGCTCAGCAGGGGTCGAACAGCTATGGGTCCTTTCCGCCAGGAATTCGACCTCCACCAGCCTGGTCTGGAAACCATGTTGGACCAGCACCTCTGACCTCAACGATTTCTGGAAACACATTACGGCCACGAAGATCGAGACCTGCTACCTCAGCCTGTAATGGAAGACCACCTTCGGCCTTTGTCCGTTTCAATTCCTTGCCTATTCCGTCTGCTGCATCACGCAAAAAGTTGGCGGAATTTCATGCTAGCTCAAGAATTGCGAGAGCAGTAACACCCCCACCACCCTCACATACACGACCAACTGTATTGAGAAGACCTGCACCGCCTGCTTCTGCTCAACCGGGATCCGCTCTTCCAAGACGCCATTCGGATAGGCCTCCACCATCAGCGTCCGTTGGCATTGCACCAACGGCGTCTGCGTCTAATGTGCCCATGAGTGTCAACTCATCCAGGTAATTGAATGGGATTGTGGAAACAATGTTCGAACATCCCCACGAACCAAAAACCGTCACATTAATCAGCAACGTGAAAGTTCGTTTCAATATGGTTGATGTGACCCAGGCGGTCTAAAGATAGTTCCCATGGAGAAAGGTGCCATGTAAGGTTCTAAATAAGCATGATGTTGTTCACTGTTCGACCATGTTAGGTTAAGTTTGCGAAGGGTGCGAAATACCTTATAATACATTTGGATTAGGTTAGGTCAAATGCTTATGAAAAATGAGCAAACCAGAGCCGACATATCTAAAAGCTTACATAGCACTTTCTCCATAAAAGCTTACATAGTACCGCCGGATTCACATCAACCTTCAGTACGATATATAGAAAACAAGATCAACCATAATCACATGCAACAGGGCAACGCAGAACAATTATATGGTGTCAGCGTTTAATGTTGAAATTGAATATTCACTTGAGCAAACTTTATTAAAATAGATCAAGGAACGGAATGTTCCTTTTTGTTTTCCAGAATGTTCAGAATAAAGCATTTTGTTGGTGTGGTCTTCATTTTAGTAATTTCAACGAACATTTTAAACTTAAATTCTAGGTAACTAACTACCTTGTTCGTATGTATCTCGCTTCGTGTTCTGTCACTTCTTAGTTTCAAGTGGCAAGTGTAATTACAATTAAAATGACATTAGAAACTCAATGTAACATTATTCATAGAACAGTAGCGGTAAATTGTCAAATTAAAGTTTTTTTGGGGCCTTTAATTTAGTTTTGAATTTTGAATCGTCTCTGATTTTTTCCCCGTTTCACGGTATTTTTGTGAGGTTTATGATATCGAGGTTATATGTAGGTTTCACGGGATTTACATTCTCGGGTATTTCACCAGCAGGTTACAAACACTTGCTGCTGTCGCAGCGGCAGCGGGGAGCCAGAACCCGGAACCCAATCCAACAAGGCAAAACGTGAGGCAGTTTGAGAGGCACACGAACTCCGCTTCGGTTTCTACCATAAGACTACATTATACAACTCCGATAGAAGCAGATCCATCAGTACAGAATCAGCGTTCGACCATGTCGAACGCACTTGTGAAGCCTGAGGAAACGGAGAATCCGGTAAGCTCCTCTTCCTACTATTTTTCATTTCTACATTGGTAAAATAGAAAATTAGTAATAGTTTATTTTATGGAATAGTAGTGGTGATGTTGTGAAGTAAGCCTTATACAGAGCAAAGTATTCACAATTTCAAAAAATAAGGATTCAGATTCTGACGACAATAGCCATTAATTTGATTAAGCATACGACAAACACATAAGCAATGCGTTGAGCATTTGACCATAACTGTAGCTAAATATTTAACCATATCGATTTCTACTTCAGCTATTCGGGTGACACTTGAAGATTTTCTTTAGCCCATCATGCTTTATTGTAAATATCAATTTATTTTTACCAAACTGTTTACATACTTACTTATAGTTTGTGTGTATATTGAACCAAGGTACGTGCAATTGAGGGTACGCACCGAGTCAACGTGTCAATATTTCGGAATAATATCATTTTTTGATTTCAATTTCATTTTAAATTTCGATTAAGATTATTTCGTGAATCAGCTTCAATTTATAATTACAAGTCAATTTTTTTTAAAAACTTGCACCGAGACAGTAATAAGATATAACTAGGATGTCAGTTATACAAGAACGCTGAATTCTGAACTCAATCTATGTATATATTCGACCAAACCGTGAATAACAGTACTGTCTGTGTGTCGATTTTCAAGTTGCATTGCAATAGGAAATTCTAGAATTCTTCATCTTTTGTTATCGTGAGATAGCTCGGAAGTGCGTAACAACACATGTCACGTGTCATGTGTGATTAGTACCATAATGCCCAATTGATTGTGTTGTTGTGTGTATATTTATTTCCGAATTACTATATGAGGAGTTTAACGAATGAAAGTGTCAGGTTTAGCTATGGACAAGCACGTGCATGTCCGTGGAAAGACACACAAAAGATCACACATGACACCTTTAGCTATTATTGTCATAAAAAAGTCAGCCCAGCTCTTGGGAATTATTGGAAGCAGCAGCAGTTGTTGTTTTGGGTTTTGGCCTTTCTCCCACGCACTTTGTTCGTATGATTCTCCTGTATCTCCTGATTTGTGCCTGGCTAAGTATTTTCATGTACAATAGAGGGTTAGATTACTCAACACCTTTTATTTTATATCCTACTCGTATGTATAAGCATATATTAGGCTCAGAAATCAGAACTCGGAAAGTGCCAATCCCGAATATGTATTTTCTTACTTTAGAACACCTGCAATTAAATCCTAAAATAATCTGAACTCAAATAAGTGACATGCGTATTTTGGTCTTGTTAGGTTTGTCATTAAAATATTAAAATTTGTTTTAAGTTTTGTTATTTCTAGTAGTTACTTTTCAATGATTGTAGTTTACGAATCTGCACTGAGTTAGCGGGAATTGGCAATTCAACTCTGCCTGCAGTAATTTAGAAATATTAAAGCGCGAGCCATGCTAAAAAGACATTTTTTTTGCCTTTTTTCGTTTTCTAATTTCGTCGAATGTACAAATTTCGTACTTGGATCCTAACATACACATATCCTGTATTATGATATTTGTTTCTGTCAGAGTCAGATCATATTGAAGGAATCTCTGGAAATGTTTTGCGCGTCTAGTGTCATGGCACACGCATCCAGTCCAGATCATGCCAATGAATGAGTGCATAGTTTCTTATGACTTTACTACTGACTTGACTGACAGTGCATTTCGGTTAGAGTGAAATCCTAGAAGGCGGCTTTGCACTTAGGATTCTATATTGTACATTGTACAATTACGTGTAATGTAGAACGTGTCTAGGATTATATGCTGGGGCATCTTTCGTTTCCCCTTTCTTCTTGATCGGTATTTTGAAGACTCTGTTTTGACTACTCCGTACAACATGGAGATATTTTTGTTCTCAAAATACTTCCTCACTCGTCACACCGTAACTGAACATGGAACATGTGGAGAACTCATCTTCTGCCTCCTGCTCCTCCGGAGCACAGAACTGCTACAGTCGAAGCGATACATGAAACGTCACCAAGTAAATATAAACCGTCTTCCTTTGCGCATCTTTGTAGAAAGGGACAAAAACAGTTTCAATGTTCTACCTATGTTATGGTTTACATTTGGCTTTGTTTTTATTCTCCAATTTGGGCTGTTTTGGTTACAAAAGGTAAACAGTCGCAGGGTAGAAAATTTTCTTCTAAAATCCGATTGTCAAAAAGCTACAATTTAGTAAATTATTTTATACTAGCTGACCCATTTGTCAGTGATAAAATCACTGATCTGTACCTGTGTTTTGAATTTTCGAATGTTCTATTGTTGGAGTTTCAATCGGTAAGATTGTACAATATGCTTCTCTCTATCCTCATCATTATGTTTCATAGCCCGTGAATATGAATTTGAAAATACTGATTCCGGTAACCCATTTAGCGAATTACGTTGCTATGGCAGTGGAGTTTCGAGTCGTGTTATTTGTAGCGGATGTGAGCATCATCAACATTTTAAATCTTTGAAATCCAGAATTAGAATAGAATAAATAGATGTGTGAATGATAGCGTTGCCAAGGCGTTGGTCACTGGCAGTCGTTCGTATTGACAAAAGTTGTTGTGTGACTGTGACAGAACACAGATAGAATACACACTCAACAGGATTTTATTTTAATAGAGGACAATATATACGAGCAGCCAAATTGACTCATCGTTAGCCTAATCCGTAGAACTCAAGTTACACATACCAATCAGTATTTCCTGGTAGAACTTTGATAAGCACATCTGTTTCTGTTTTCCGCGTAAGAAACCGCTTGATGCTTAGAAAGAAAGCTGAGAGGCACGTATTCTCGCCTGTATGACGCAATTCTTCGTCGAAGCATTACCTTAAGTCGAAGCGGTCAGGTGAGTCCCCCCTTGTTGCATAATGGGGCGAAGGACGTGGCGTGGTGTGGTGCTGGATTTAAGATGAGCAATATACAATACATTGAGGTCGGGTTCTTCCTGAAATATCCTGGCAACCCAGAATAAGTGAGTTCTGAATTCAGAATAGGAAGATACAGTGATGCCCAAAATCAATTCGAGAAGGAATTTAAGATAATAGTTCTCCATATGTAGGCGGGCTATATCGAATTCCGCTCCCCACAAATACTCACATACAATACACACACAAACGCACAGATGAGGTCGTTTCTGGCAGAAACGATCATTTGAAGCCTCTTGTGGTAAGTAAATACAGGGATTCATAGTTTCCATGACAGCATATGGAGTAAAGAGCAGATATACTCGGCGTTGTCAGGCGGATCATCGCTTGCATTTCAGCCCTCAGAGTGTTGAAGTATAATATAGAGGCGACATTTGCTTCGTTTACGTCAATTTGAGTAAAACGGAAGGTAGAAAAGGCTTGCCCGCGAAGAATTCAAATCCAAATCACACGTGGTCTTGCTTCTCGGCATATATCCACGTACACTAGTGACTGCAATGCCTCACTGTATAGAGAGGCGAAGCAAGAACAAAAATGACGTCAGACTGAGTCTAATTTAATATTTTCGAAAATTAAGGTTGCCATGCGAATTTTTTGAGCAGCCGCTAAACCGAAATGTCCTCTCTATATTATACTTCAGCACTCTGAGTTTCAGCCTCCATATTTGCAAACAATAGATTACCCAAGGTTTGTTAACGCCTCTTTACAAGGTTAGGCCATGCCTATCTATTTAATTCCAACTATTTAATTTTGAAAAATACTTGGCAAAGGCGGGAATGGCAGAGCAAGAACAGAAGCAAAACCACGAGGGCTGTTTTATAAATTACCGCACATGTCACGTCATAAGTCAATATAACGAAAACAAGGAAATTTTGAAACAACCCGCGTCATATGACGCGCCATTTTGCCGCGTTTGTTTTCTTATGGGAGTTTTACATTGCTGCATGAAATTTTCTCCAGCTGCATCTTGCAATAGTTGAAGACACCTTGAGATTACCAATTTAACTCGATAATAAAAAAAACGCCCGTTTAGCACTAGTTCATCGCGAAGAGTTAATATGAGTGACATGGGACATTTTATTTCTTCGAAAATTTTATTTCTTCACTTCTTTAAGCTTTTGCATACGAAATGGGACAAGTGGATAGTTTACATTTACTTCTCCTTGTTTGTCTGTTTTGTTCGGATAGATGCAGATTCGAATTTTGGAAGCTGTTTCTGGGATATGAGTTGTCGCAGTTCTAATTTTCATAAACTGGTTTAACTTAATCCTGGAATCAGCAATGAAATTATAAAATGATTTAAGCCGAGGAGGATTTGTCGAGGTAGCGTCTTTAGAATGTTCCATTCTGAACTATGAATCGATTCGCTATGGGAACGGAAATGCATGGGTTAAATGTTGACGGACCTCAAATTGCGTATGATATTTTGGGCGACAATCTTTTCAATGTCAAAGTGTTACCGGATAGGTAGGTAGGTGATGAAATGCGGAGTGGTGTGTTCGGCGGTGGATGATTGGGTGGGGATGAAGTGTTTGGGCCGGGTGGGTACGGGTAGTGTTGTTGTAGGGAGATGTGTTCTATTCTAATAAGGTCTGGACGGAAAGGTGATGTTGGACGAGGAGAGGAGGAGAAGCGAGAGACGAAGAAGGAAGATCCAGTTTCACTGGTTTATTATTTCGGTTCCAAGATCGGATTCCTACCCGGGTTTTCTATTACACTCAGAAAAAAGCTCAAACGGAACTCTAGTCAGAAAACTTGTGTACGAGCAGAGACTGAGTGTGTATGTGTTCTCATCTTCTCCTCGTGCCATTCGATACTCCTTTCCTCTCTTCTTTCCATTTTTAGATCCGATTACATTACAACATTACAACTAAAGGCCCGGATCGGCCTAGCAAGCATCAACTACATAGTACTACTTTTGCCCAGTCTCTCAGCTCCAGCTCATCACTACCAGCCAGTGTATG
This sequence comes from Ceratophysella granulata, assembly GCA_034694905.1. Lineage (NCBI taxonomy): Eukaryota > Metazoa > Arthropoda > Collembola > Poduromorpha > Hypogastruridae > Ceratophysella > Ceratophysella granulata. The sequence goes on along the minus strand of JAQFYU010000094.1, from coordinate 16,669 downwards.
GGCTGCTTGAGTGCAGGGCGAGTCACTCAGGATCATCTATGTAGCATCAGGCTATCGCATTCGGTTACAGCATTTCCAGGCTCATTATAGACATACGCACAATTCACGCAGAATTCCCTCCAAAAAGGTGTTCAAATTGCTATTTCCGTAGACTGCGGATTGATTCCAAGAAATGTTTTTCTTTATAAACACAAAGATATGTCCTAATTGCTCAACATAGGTTCGAGGAATTTAGCGTGTGTTTTTTTCCAAATAGTCTTTGTTCCATTGGTATGGGATTTTGCTTGGAAATACAAAACAAGATACACATGGAAAGCTTGTTGATTTAAGGACCTATTACTGTTTTGAATTTGGTGCCATGGGTTTCATGCAAGAGATGAGCTGAGGCACAGGGTATGAGGTAATGTTCGACCCGCAGCAGAACGATGTCAGTCACGTGCCTCAGAAGATGCATCATTTGAAAGTTCAAATTCCTAAAATTGGAAATTTTAAATCTTTTAGAGGCTAAATTCAAAAATAGCGACACTGTGAAGGCAAGGATGCACTGAAATACAGGGAGCAGAGCATATACATTACGGAAATATCCTATTCTGTGTAGTAATTTATTAATTCAAAAAAAATAGTATCTATTTATACATACTATATATACATCTATACTCAATTATTTATGATTTATTTCAATTTTATATTTTATTTTACTGTCTTTTTTTAAAAATATTACGGGAACGTCCTAAGTGTGCATCAATTTGAGGCAGACTTAAGCAGCTATTTTAAATGTTGCTACTCACAGCCGTCAAAAGTATCCGGTACAATTTGCTATAAACAAGTCCATATTTGAGATTATGATTTCTTTGAATTTTGACTAAACCCGCTAAACTATCATCCGCCACATGACAAATGCCGGATCCCTTCTAGGAGATCAAATTTTCACCATGTCCTTATATTCCCATTTCACTAAAATTGACAAAAGTTCAATATACATATTCTCAAATCTTAGCATATCCAGTCACGTGTCCCTGTATATTTGAAAATCATAAGAGCAATATTATTTGACACCATTTAATTACAACTTTTGCGAAGTTCATTTACGGCTTTTCGTATGGACTCTTGAGGTAGGTTCTCCCCATACACTTTGCTAGCATAACGCATAACGCTACTTGAAGCACCTTGTAAAGCGAGTACAGAAACACAATTTAATGCAGACTGTAGGACTGGCTTGGCTAGCCCACGGCAACAATCCCTTCTCGAATTTCACGTTAGGTTTAAGGCAGAGCATTTTCGCCAATTCCAGTTTCTTTGATGTTTTAGCAACTCTTTGTGTATTACAGAGAAAAATAGGACCTACGCTTAAAGACAGACCAGGAGGCTTGTTTCCTGTCGTCAGGGATTTTGGGGTTGAGCCCTGTTCAATAGCCATCCACTTTCTACTAGAACAGAAACACGACGGTGACGATGTAGCCTAGTAGGTACTAGCTTGTAATTATAAATACAGGAAACCCAACTCCACTCACCTGGCTCAGATCACTCATAATTATTTGTAATTAAGTTCTGAGAGAAGGCTTCTTGTCCGTGCAAGTTTACCCTATTAGCACCCGTCATCACCTCCCAGTAATCCAATCATTCCTGCAGAACTCACATTAATTAATTTTCAACCCTCCAAGTACTTATTTGCACATTGTAAAATGTTCAACTGCAGTTTCTCTATGAAGAATTACGTGGTTCACGTATTTTGCAAAAAAATGGTATGGTTCCACTGATGCACGAATTTCGTTCAAGCTGAAGCCACATTTCAATAACCTTGCGTTGAAAGTTGAAATTGAAAATTAAAACCGACTAAATGTGTAACGCTGAGCTTTCTCAGACGATGAAGGTAATATAAACTTTAAATTTAATGCTTGAATTACATATTAATTAATAAATCATGAATACTGGCTACCTTATGAATTGCAACTAGTGAGACGAACGGACTAGACCGTATACCCAGCTCCACGAGCGAGCCCAGCTCTGAATGTTCTTCTGAGGTATGTTGTGGGTTGTGGGAAGTGGGCTATTATACCCAAGCATGGCATGCATTTAGCTGATTCTGCGACTTCTCATACCCATCCACCCAAGTGCAGATGAGCTTACCGATGACATGTTGACCCTGGGTCTGGTATGGACCTGGACAAGGAGCCTGACAAGCGGAAGTGAGGCGGATGACCCAACAAAAGACGAACCGGTAGAGAGGACTTGAGGACAAAGGCAGACACCGAACAGCAGCCAGCAACAGAATACACAAATGAAATATTCAATTCAGCATTCACCATGTGCAAATTCCCGCTTCTCAGCAGAACCGAGGCAGAACATACACGCCCAGAAGAGCCAAGTACTCAGAGCCGGGCTCGCTCGTGGCGCTGGGTATACGGTCTAGTAGACGAACGGTAGTCTACTATTTTCCATTATCGTTTGTCAACGGTTCTGCTACGTGAAGGCTTATCCTACCTTCCACTATTACAATTCACAAAACCCAATATTCCCTTATGCCTTAATTATATATAAATATCAATAATTAACTTAAATAATAATTACCTCTTACAGCAAGACAAGCCACAGCAGCAACTGATGTTCACACTTAACCAATGTATTTATTTGCGTGGACAGTAATCCAATTACAGGATTTCGGAACTTAATTTAGACGCAGGTTACAAGTTACCTGTTGTAATTCTAAAAATGATCTGAGGTCCAGATCTGTCTGGACCTATATTTATAACCTTCGATTTTCTCTCCACTTTCTAATTGTTCGTTCTAAAACGTTTTTCCAACTAGAAGCTGATAATTTCAAATAGTTATCAGAATGCAACATTTCGCATTTCAACTAATTATAAGGCAACTGGTATTAACACAATATTCATGTAAAGGAATGTTGTCTGATAAGACATACACAGATGTCTATGTTGCACTGTGGAGTTTCTTCCAGTTTCCGCATTCTCAAACGTTTCGTATTTGTGCTACTGCTTACTGCAGCACATAATACGATTCTGAAGATACATTTCAACTTTGCATAAAGAATTGGAAATAATTCTAATTCTACCTTGTTACAAATGAATGGTTCTGAGTCAATTGCTAATTTAACTAACAGAATCAGTGATTTTCAATCCCTTGTTAATTTAACTAGCAAATCCAGTGAGGTTACATCGTTTACTAATTTAAATATAAAATCGGTGATTATGAAACATTTGCTAATTTAAATAACAAAATCAGTGATTTTAGATGAGATCAAATTTTCTGATTTATTTAAATAAAATTACAATACCAACTGAAAAATATCCGCGTATTTCGCCTCAGGTTCGCAAAATATTTTGGAGTTGCAACAAGAACGTGGGCTCAAAACTATTGAAACGTGTCCAAGTGCCTATTTGCAGGAAGCTATAAAAAAGTCACCAAGAACGTGGTGGTATTATAGATCAGAAATCTCGTCAAAGATATCTGTAAAATGAAACCAGGGAAGTCGAAGAAATATTTATTTATTTTAAACTTGTCAAATTGATGAATGCAACCCGAGCTCTATCTTATCTGACAACTTTATTGTAATCATGTTAGTGTATATTTAGAAAAGGCTTTGTGAGCTGAAATGGTTGAAATAGAACTGATATTTATATGCGTACAACAGCGCACAATATACTATGAATGACGAGGTTCAGAGGCAAAATATGGTTCTTCTATATGACATTGGGTTGAAGACAAGGGATGAGGATTAGATAATAAGGTGGAAGAGGAGCCGGAGTCATAATCCGGTTCACGTTTTTGAAGATTTTGCTTATTAGTATTCTATTTTATTCGGATTCCAATGTCAGGCCGAAAATCCAGGCGAAGCAGAAGCTAGTGTACAAAGTAATAAGTGGAAACTTGAGGAGACGACACGTGTCCTGTCAACAGAGACAAAGAAAAGGAATGAAAAATTAAATTCATACAGGATTTGATCCCATCAGTGAGACGGACTTATAAATAGCTCAAAATTGTCATGAATAGATCCCTACTCAGTTTATGTAACGCGTTATGCGTTACATTTGAAACGCTCACGTTTTCTCGTCTCGTTATATTCGGAATGTCTTCTACTTCGTATCATGTGACTTTCTTCATGGAAGCTCCAATGATGTTCTGGATTTGTGAACTCGTGTTCATCTTTCTAATAATAGTTCTTTCATTTTGATTTCGTTCTAGGCTGGAAGCGGAGCTTTGGATTTGCGAAAGCTTGACAATGTCCCAAAGCGTGACGGTGATGGTAATGGCTCCGGCGGCGGCGCTAAAGGAGGTTGGTGTTTAATGCCCTAGGGCCGAATCCGAATAATCTGCTTCTGTTGTTTGCCAATCTTAGTGGCATGTTTGTTGATTTGAGTTTGTATTTTTCCTGTTCTTAATAATCGTACACACACTGTATTATTTTTGTTGGCTTGCTAGTTAGCTAACCTATCGAAAGTTGTCCAGTCGAGGTGTTGGTGTAGAATTCTATGTAGTACTTATTTAATTTAGCATGTTCTTGTAAATCCTCGGCATCTTGCCTGTACAGTACTTGCATAGTTTGTATATTACCTGGCAAGAATGACAAGATAGTGAGATCTCGTGGAAATCTCAGTCTATTTTGTTGAGGTCAGTATCGAAATTTAAAAAAAAACATGGGAGTCGCCATTACTCGGGCGGCATAGGGCATATAATATCGAAGAGATCTCGAAAGAGGGAATTCTGAATGTGTTTTGTTTATATCAGTATCCAAATATAGAACCAAAATATGTGGGTCGCCAGTCGCCACAAAATTATACAATAGCGAAGAGATCTCGAAATAGGGAAATCTCAGTGTGTTTTTTCGATATCAATGTATCGAAATATCGAAGAATACACGTGAGTCGCCAGTCGCCACAAGGGCATATATGTACAATAGTAACAAAGAGATCTCGAAAGAGGGAAATCTCAGTGCGTCTTTTTTTCGATTTCAAAGTATAGAAATATTGAACGAAAATAATGTGAGTTGTCACTAGGGCATATAATATCGAAGAAATCTCGAAATAGGGATATCTCAGTGTTTTTCTATATTTCGAAGCACAGCAATATCGAACGAAAATATGTGAATCTGTGTCGCCACAACTAGGGAATGCAATATCGAAGAGATCAGGAAATATTGGAATTTGGATCTGTTTTGTTTATATCGGAGAATCAGAATATCCAACAAAAATAAAGATATCTACAAATATATATGCAAAGTTCCTGTTCTCTTGTACGTAGTTACATACATATATCCTCACCATTTATTTGGGGTGAGTCATGGAGCTGTATCTAAAATGGAATATACTTGTCCACCATTTTGGAGAAGCTTTTACCCTTGATTCATCCTGCTGCCTACTGTGTGAAGGCGCATTTCAACAAGCTGTACTCTCCATGCGTTAACTTTGCGCGTGGATACAGACAAAAAAATTGAAAGAAGCTTCAGCAAAAAGCAAAGGAAAAAATTAAAGAAATAGGGAAAATAATTTGAAAAAAATAATAAAAAGATCTAAAGGTAGCAAATAATAGAGAGAGAAAAAAAAGGGGGGAAACACCAAAATGACCAAAACGACGTTGGTTTCGCAGATGTCAAATTCGCAGAGATGTCTAACCCTATCAAATTGGATACATTTCACGCTTACATTAATACACGATAAAACCCTCGATCTTTGTACATAAATATGCAACATATTAGCAAGATTCTCTTAGTTTCTTAGCATTTTGTGTTGCACTTTGACTTATTTAGTTCAATAATGAGTTGTTTACCTGATAGAAATTCGTTTCCGTTTAATTCGTGTTGAATTTTGAACATTAGACATGTAACCAATTTGAACAGGTTTGACACCTGGGAATTTGTCGTATGGACCCATCCAAAAAAAAACAATAATGAAATATTGGTCTAATTTGAACACCACTCTTTAGTCTTTAATTTCGCTTTAAGTAGTTACAGTAATAGTCTATCCTAATCGTAGCAAGAAAAAACAAACAAAAAACAAATAAAAACACAAAATCAAAAAAAACTAAAACAACAAATAGAACTAAAAGTATCGTTACGTTATTATAAAAAAATATACAAAAAGCAAAAAACTAAAAAAAAACACACAAAATAATACAAATTACAAAAGAAAATACAACAAAATATCTCCCTTTTTCTATGTATAATCTAAAATCTAAATCTTATTATTTAGCCTTGAACTTAGTTTTTAGTTGAATTGTCTGTCCTGTTTGTTGGCATCTTGTACACAGTTCAATCTTTAATTCCGAACTGTGTTCAATTCTCTAATTCAACTAATTCTAATTACAATAGTTATGCATGTGGATCAAAATCCCAAAATATCCTTGGTTCTTGCTTACACTTTCTCAAATACTGTTTTTGGTTTGGTCAATTGAAAAAGAGAATGGCTATGCCTTAAAGTGTCTTCGGTTCGGCAAAATAAAAATTCACTGCAAAATTCTCGTATTAATTTGCGATTTCGGACGAAGGTTGGTTTTGGGTTTTGATCCGCATGTTCTAAGTACTTATTTGGTTCTTTAACTATGCATAATTTGTTATTTTAGTTACTTGTATTCGCCTTTGTTGTTTAGTTCTATAGAAAAATTAGTTGGTAGTAGTTCCTTAGGTTAGATACTATTATTATTACACACTATCCATCTTTTTTAAATAAACCCATTCGGCCTAATCTCTCCTTAATTTTGAATCGATGGTGGTGGTTTCATTCTGCTTCTGTTCGCTTTTGTTTTAAATGCGGTTGATATGTTTCAATTTTTCAATTTCTATGGCAAGCCTTAAATCGTTTAGTATATGTGCATAATATCAAGGTCATGTCAATTGTGTGTCAGCAATAATGCCGAATCAGAATCTAGTTTTTAAAATCTGTACATGAACTTGGTTAAAGTTGCTACTGATAATTAAATACACATAATACATAATGCGTAATACTAAAATATTAAAAAGTGACTAATATCAACAATGCATGAGCAATAGTTCAATAATAATGATTTACCAAATCAATACTTCAAATCCGCTTGTGTAAAAATCATGAAACTCTGAAGTTAACCCGATCTATGAAATCACATATGCAAATTAGTTCTACTGAAATCTTTCAACTCAAGATATTAATTTTAGGCGACCGAGTTGCGAGTTGCACAAGCTGCTTAATATGGAGAAAAATAAAAATTCAGATCAAAATTCAAAATTGAAGTAAAAAATCAAACGCAAATATCCATCAACGGATTGCTGAGTGAATAACCTTGATGCCAAAGCCTTGCATGAATTGAATTAATAATGTTGAATTTTTAGATTGTAGATTGTTGCAGTGTTAACTTTGTAGTTTTAGACACACTCCGATTTACGTACAAAGATTATTCATGTAAGTAAAAAGAGTTTCACTTCACCGACGGATTTGAGATTGGGGTTTGGTTTTGTTTTTGAATTAGTCAAACTCTGTACATGGTGCAGTAAGCGGAACATCTGCACACCGAATAATGGTCTCATGGGAAGCAGCGGAAGCTGGACTTACTGTTCGGAAAGATGCTACGAGCAGTTTCGACGGGACGTATTCAAACGTCGAGCAGCCTGTCTCTGGTGCAGCAATCTCAACACGCAAGGACAGTACTTGAACTCTGTGAGTATGCATTCCAATGTTGACGAGTCCAAGTTCTGCTCGGAGTACTGCTTGAATCAATTCAAGCTCAAGCTCTTCTTCGAAACGGTGGAAAGTGAAACTACGAATTTGCAGTTGAAGGTGGGGAAACAGATTTCATTCAAGATTCCGTTCAAAGGTTCTGCTAAATGCTAATCCTAAATGACTCATGCATTATTTACATTCTAGGAATCACATGGAGCTCTAGCCCTGAGCGCAATACCCGGCAGTTCACTGGGCTTCTCGAGTAGCAAAGACCTGATTACTCCCGCCTCATGGCTCAGTGCCGTCACTCCTTCCAATCCACCCCTCAAGACCCCTTCATTAAGCGGAAACACGTCACCCGCCCCACTCTCCATCATCAGTGCTCCGCACGTGTCACCAGAACTAACCCTAAATCCCTTTGTCCACAACGGTTCTATGAAGAACTATGTCCCATCCAAACCCGGGTCCATCTTAGCTCCACGTCTCAGCATCACTTCCCAACGTCCAAACAATTCCACCCAGAAACACTCCCACCCTCCCCACCCACTCAACAACTCATCTCCGCCCAAACGACTCAGACACAGCTCGAGTTACCATGGAGCCTTCCGAACTGGACTTGTCACTCCGCATCTGATTTCCAAACCACGGTCTCAGACTCAAACCCACGGAACTCCTTCCAGAACTGTCAACTCGGCCAGACAGGAGGAGCAGAGTCTATTATTTGAACACAAGAGTCCGGGTCGAAGGACCCTACCAATTCGACCATCCGTAGAAGCGGATTCGGGGTCAGGAAAACCTGACTCGACCTTTGTGTCCCATTTGAATTCTGAGAAAGAGCCAAAGAGCTCAGCTCGTCAGGAAGAGATCTCTGAGGCGGAGAAAGGGAAAGTTATATTTGTGATTCCGTATCCGTACCCTCTCGTGATCCCTTTCCCACTCCCGTTCTCCATGTACAATAGTCTAATGACGACGAGTCAGGGGATGGAACGGAATTCTCAGAAAACCAAAGGTCCGCTCCTCCTCCACGATCAACTCGAATTGGATTGATTGGGAAACTCAAAGGCTGGACTACTGGTGCATCGGAAGGACTTTCACGCTTTCACTCTGGACACACATGTTGTACACGGACAGGGCATGCATGCATGGGGTGAAGGAAATTGAAAGTTGTTCCGAGAACTCGTGCCATGTGAACCCGTGCAACAGGGGTAGGGTGAGCATGATGCAATCCAAATGTGGAATTGAGATTTTTCTAGTCACACTAAAGCATTTATCTATTGGGAAATAAACAATAGATCTGTCAGTATGCTATACAATGGACTCAGGTAACCTTCCAGCACCAGCGGAGTAATTGGTTCCAAGGAATCCAAAACCATAAGTCATTTTCCAGGTTTCTGAGTCCACTCTGCTTCTGGTTTGTATTCTGGGCATCGACCTGATATTTTAGTATTGTATTTTATAAACGCACCCTGCTCTCTACTAGACTAGGAGTTGTGACTTTTGACTGTTTGCAGGAAAGGCTGCATAACATCAGGTGTGCATTCCATATTCGGTTGAAAGAAGATGCACGATAAATGAAATGGATTTAGTCCTCATGATTTGAGTAAATTAAAAGTATAATGGGTGCAGGAAATTAGCATTTTCAATATTTGACGTATATTCGTATGTAGTTTAAGCAAAATTCCTCGTTTTACTATTTCTTCTCGGATAATTTATTAATATATTTTGTAGTGCACGAGCTTCCAGTTTTTAAATATTGTCGTGACGGGAAGCCTCTCAGAAAAAAAGTCAAAGTAAATAGACATTATCTACACTACATACAATTGACATTATAAGGATACAGTAGTGTCTAACGCACTGATTTGTCTATTATTTTAGCAAATTAGGTATAAAGGAATTGTGAAAGAGGATCGCGATCAATATACAATATCAGAGCGAAACCTGATCAGGGCGAAGATACAAACAACATATCTCGACACATAAACCATGCAATTGTAAGCATTGGCTCGTTGTGTATTTAATTAATCAAAAATATAGTTGTGGTCGCTGGAAAAACCAGGCAATGATTCGAAAAACAGCGAATTTTACTGAAAAGTTCGCTTCTACAATACTTACTTTCGCCATGATCATTTTACGCCACGATGATTTGTTGTGGCCGATCTTCTTTTGTAACTCAATTAACTACATCTTACATCTACCTCGCGGCCCAAATATTAGTGTTATATTATAGATACTACGAAATTGTATTGTAAAATAACATGGGTTAGTCAATTGTATTTATATTTTGCAATTTTATTTTGTTTTGTTCATAAATATACTACGTATTTCGCTGGAGTCTTGTTAGTTAGTTGGAATGATAAATATACTTGTTTGAATATAAGAATACATAAATTTAAAAAACCAATGTCAGAAATGTTGTTTTTGTTTGCATTTAAAAAACCGATAGGCATTCAAAAGTAACACTTACAAATTATCCGTACCTTGAAGAACTGATGAATAGGCAACACTGGAAGGGTCAGCGAGAGTGCTTTCCAATGGTCGCGGGTCACGGGATGACCACTTCCTGGATTGTCACTTCCTACATAGTTGTCTGCCATATTTCAACTTTTAACGGCTAAATATAAAAGTGCCATTTGCATCGACAGATATTTTGCCTTTTCTGCCAGATATACACTATAGCGAAACTTTTGTCACATTTTAAGTTTTTTTACATAATTTTAAAGTACAAGTCGCTTAATACATACTTGTATCTGCAAACGCTAGGCAGGGATAATACCAGTACCAGTATACCATTACTTCTTGCCAAATTCTTGTATTGACTGGCAGTAATAACATAATTTCGCGTAGTAGAACAAATCAATTAACAGAAATAGGATGACAACATAGGCACAACTATGTATACATAGGAACACCGTTTAACAATGAACTATTGACGGAGCAGTATAGCATGTAGCTTAAAAGCTGCCATCCCTCTCTCTCTCGTTTTCGTTTCTGCAAATTTTGGCGAAAACTTTTTCTTTTTTTTCAAAAGCGATATCCAGGAAATCGTCTTCCAATTTCGTGATTTCCTGGATATCGCAATCGCATTCGCATACTGTATTTCTGGTCGTCCATTCCTTCTTGATTTTCCCATTTGTAGTGGGCCGCCGTAGTGTCCAAGTGCCCATAGAGTTTATGGGGGCCATAAGGTTTATGAAATAAGGTTTGTGTAATTATGTAATCAATTTAGTGCTTTAATGCTTTTTTTAAAAATGTTTAGGATCCTAAATATTCCCCAAAAATAGATACCTTTACATCCTACTGCATATGAAATTAAACTTTTTATGCAAGTTGCACATTCATGATATTAAAATTGTAGGACGAAAAAGGATTCCTGTAATATTAGATTCATTCCAGCCATTTGGAAATCAATTTCGAGAGCAAATGTGCGAAATTTCTTTTGCGCATTTCTTTCTCCTACAACCTTTCACTCCTATGCCTGCAAGCCATTCCGTTGTTTTGATGCTGTATTCATCATTGAAGTCATTCACTATGAAGCCAATTACTCCAATAGTTTCGTTGGAGCCAAAGACCTTTAAAATTCTTCCGCTTCGTTGCAACAGTTGAAAGTGGCAATTTCTTGTAATTATTAATTTTCCTTCTTTCATACTGGCGGAACTCGCTCAGTGTCAATATCACTGTCAGTGTCAACATCACCAATTCACCATCCTGGTTGTAGAAGTAGATGATGACAAAACCTTAGATATTTCATTTGTTGAACATTTTCGTGATTTTAAGAAACATTGGTATAAGGCATGTGTCATATAAAAAAAAATTATGGCAGCTCGCACCTATAAATCATGTTTAAAAAATGTAAGATCTGTCAAGCTACTTTTTGAAATTCTCGCGAAACATCTGGCAAGGAATACCAAATAGCTTACTGATTTTGAATTAAAATCTTGCACTTCAATTTTTAATTATTATACCTACTGTTTATTCTTTTCTTTGCCTAATAAATAAAATAAGGGAGAGGAGGCTTCCGATAGAAACAACGCTGAGGTAAAAGCGAAGTGAATGACTAAAGTGAACTCACGCCACCCAATTCAACGAATTTTCAAATAATTTATTACAATAAAATGTGATTAATATATAGCTTTTTGTATAAAATTGGATTGGACAGTGTTATTTTAGGCAACCGCAGCATGTACAAATCCCTGGAAAACTAATTTAAGTTTTACTACATAAATATTTCAGACCAGACCTCACCGGAATCGAATATTATTGGTATATCGAAGCATACTTAGGTAAACTGGCATAAAAATTCATGACAACGACTAGCATATATTCAAATAAACTATTTGTTCAAAGGGGTGATGTACAGATTTGGTTCAATATGAAGTAAGTTCACTTTTTGATCGTTTATGTTCTTGCCTAGTTTGGCTTATGACTGCTCTCAAATTATGTAAATCATCTAAAACTTTATTAGTTGGTTCACACATACAATGTATGAGGATGGGGTCTTTAGCACTAAGGATTTTAACAAAATATTGTGTAAACTGTTAATCAGCCACGAGGTATTACAGCTTCAGTGAGCAATAATAACAAGGTACAATAATAATTAGATATCCAGTCTATACCGAGAATTCGAAAACGCCTCGTTACAATTTGTATTATCTCATTCACCGTTTTAAAATCTGAATTTAGAGCATCTAATTATTCTAGAAATTGAATCTAATCAACTACACAACCACATTCAACTCAGGACATTTTGAGAAATAGAATCTGCACAGCTTCACCATTTTGATAATTTTTTTTAGCCATGCTTATAACTGTAAACGACAACTACAGACACTTATTAGATAATACATGTTGGCTCCACATACTGGGCCCTTCGACTACAAAAAAATTATATATATATCTGTCTTGATCTCGTGTGGTAAAGTTTAACTATGTATACAGACAACTGACGGCCCAACATAAATAGGCGGGTTGATCATACGAAACTGTCACGTTCTCCTAATTCATTGTAAACACTAACAGAAGTACAGAAAGGTTTCTAATTTAGAGTACGCGTTCTTTCAGCCATTTTATTGAGGTCGAAGGAATACCCAAAGAATAAATATTTTAGGAACTTTACAGTTTAGAAAATTCTTGTAAATGGCATAGGAATAGGAAGTGGTGAAATGGCATCCTGTACCTTGGTCTTGGTTGATTTGTAATTGGATGAACGACAAGCTGAACCGAGCTCCTTAGTAGAAATGTAATTTCAACAAAAGTTGAGTATTTGGAATAAATGATAGAATATGTTACTTGAATATGCGATGAAAACACAAGATGTTCAATAGCATCAAGTGGTGGTAATATTTAGAGTTTTTGAGTGCATGGTTCAGATTGTACGTCATCGAAGACGAAGACCACCAAAGCCCAAGTGATTATGAGTACCCGGAAACTAATTTTGTAGAAAATAGAATTTGAGGATTGAATCAAGATTAGTAGTTGGTTGTTTAGCAGCATTTCATCCGAAGTATTCAAACACATCCCCCCATCCGATGAATATCAATAGACGACGAAGCAATATGAGGCTAATACCCAAGATCACAGCCCCAAGTGCAAATCCGTATAAAGCATTCCCCATGCGGTTTTCACGTCGTTGAATTAGCTGGAGGTTTTCACGTCCTTCAATCCACTGGAGGTTTTGACGGGTCAAAGGCGTGTCCATTTGTCTTAAATTCATTCTATTTAACTCAATTACTTCCGCTATCGGTCCAGCAAATTGAACTGCAAGGTCAATAGGCTCGTTCATGTCTGGAGTTTCTTCAACATGCTCAGGTCGTTCTGGCTGGAGTGGAGTACTAAGATTACTATCAGTAACAACGGGAGAATCTTCTTCGTTCCACGGCTGAGGCTGCGGCGTGGAAGGCGCAGAAGGCGAGGATGCCTGGTTCACTGCATCCTTATCAAATGCCACCTGTTCAAATCAAACAAGGTATGGTTTCAAGTTTGAAGAATTCTTTTAGTCGGAGTTGTCCAGAGTTAGAGCAAAATTATAGGTTTGCTTTGAACGTACGCATTTAATGAGGTTGATGGCCGGTCCACAAGTTGGGCAGACCCAGGTGAGAGATTTCCGTGCAAGATTCCGACGTGCTTCACTTGACACCTCCAGCGATCCAATAGCACCAGGACTGTCAGTTGCCATAAAAGAGATGAGGGCCACAAGAGCAGTCCGAAGGGACCAGGAAGGTTGCCAGGTTTCAGGATGATAAGAAGAAATAGATAGGCAGATTTTGACACCAGTCTCGAAACGACCGTTTGGCTGTGAGAATGGAAAATGGTATATAGTAAAGAGAGAAATAGGTACTAATACAGTATGGTATGCGATCCAGGCAGATCGCATACTGTATCATAGTTGTTTTTCGATATAGTATGCAATCCTGGATCCGGATCGCCTGACAGTAATAGTAAGCACCCCAAAAATATACAGAGACTTACGGTCATCAGAATAATGGAAGGAGGTTTCATTGGATATTCCGCAGGTAGAATAATCCGTCCGTGATAAATTCCACGCTCAAAGTCGGTCTCTGGAGCTCCACGGATGGTGAAGTGCCATTCAAACAAATTGTCTTCCAGAGGTTGTGCATATATCTCTGAATCAGGTTCGGCAAATTCCATGGCCTCACGAAGGAGACGCTTCACAGCTATGTACAAAGTACAAAGGAGATTCCCAAATTAATTTAATTCATACCTTGTACTTACATGGAACTACTCATGTAAAACCACTACCTTCAATTGATCGTAAATCGTAAATATGAAATACTATATATATTGTAGTTACTCTGTACCTGGGCTCCTTGTGCTGTAATTTCGTGGATCCAACACTTCACGGGAAGGTAACTCCGGATTCGCCATGTCCATGATGACTAAATAAAACAAAGGAAAAATATTCTTAGTTCTGAATTCCGATTCTTACAGCTTCAGTGGAGGGATATTGTGTATTGCCAATTGACTTAGCCCTTGAATTGAGCAGTCTTACTGTACTTCGCCTTTGCTGCATGGTCTTTATACCTAGGTCAAGTTTGTGATGTTGAAGGTCAAAGTTTGTCCTATCTACAATCACATGGCTTCACTCGACCATAAATATTGCTCACCTCTGCGGTCTCAATAGCTTTTAACTCGGGGCGGGGCTATAACACGACACCATATTCATATTGCTCATGCTCACCTTCTTCTATGGGCGCTACAACTTAAGGCAGTATATCCTAGCAAGCAGTGGCAGTAGGAAGTTGGAAGAACGTTCAAAGTTCAAATCCAATCAAACTCACCTCACCTGCTTTGGTTGCAAGTCGATATGAGTAATATGTAATAGGGCTTGACAGTACAGCAACAGCAAGCGCAAACAAGCTCGAAGCTTACAAACGTCTTAAATCAAGAGTTATGGCTATCAAAGCAGGTAAATGACATTTGACCTACCGTTCTGACAGCAAATATTGAGTCAAAAGTGGTGAAATTGGTTTTTAAGTCAAGCTCTAAGTCCAGACGCGCCCCACGATAAGAAAAGTGTTGTAGAACTTTCGTTTACATGAGATACCTCAGAATAATCATCACTTAACAGCAGTTGAACGCATCCTATTTTCATCATATTTCACTATCGAGCTTTCATTGGAAAGTAAAAATTTGAATCGATTTACTTACTCATTTAATTAAACATTCACTTTGGTGCCATAAATTGGCATTCATTTGCACAGGAAGAAGTCAAGAGTCGAGGAGGGGGGGAGGCGTATACACTATTGACTATCAGCGCGTGGTAGCGTATTGGCCCCACCCCCACCAGAAAACGCTACTAAGCATATGCGACCCTCCCCACACCGGAGGGGGGCGCATATGTCTGGGCATGGGCACTACTACTTAGGTATGCCATCGTCCATCGTACATACATACCTGTATGTTGTATGTATGTCGCCTAGCCTTTCGATTTGACCTGCTTAATTATCCCGCATGCCCTTTCACTTTCCCCATATATATGATATATGACATAATCTCACGTACTCTTCGATTAGAAATATGAATAAAGACTGCCCGCACCCAACAGTTACCGATTTAGTCCGGTGTCCGGTCCGTCCGGTGAGAGTGAGATGACGTTGGAAATGTAGTTGACCTCCGTCCAAGACACCTGTGAATCTGACGTTGCTCGTGACACACTCGTACGAGAAAAGCAGATTAGGCACAACAGTCAGCGTCAGCAGTTGACTGGACAGGAGAACGGGATGATCAAAAGTGATCAGCTGAAACAAAACACTCAGCAGGCAATGAACAGCAAAGAGCAACACACAAGTGGATGAGTGATTTTTGTAGCTGAATAGCCTAATGAGCCCCGTCCACGTCCTGCACCTGACCCAAGTAGAACACAGGGATAGGTTGAGCTCGGAGAAAGGGGAGGAGCCGCGGGTTGGATATAAGAGTTCCCGCGAATTCGGCTCAAGAATGTCGATATTAACCCTTACAGTACGGACGAACTTCTCCTTTCTACGTTAGATGTTGGAAGTGGTTAGTATGTATTGATCGAAGATTTGTAAGTATTAGACTAACATTCAAAACTTTTTGAAGAATTTTCTATTCTTCAAGGTATATTCTGTGCGCTAGTAAGTCCTACAGAAATTGTTAAATGCAGAGTGCAGTAAATTCCCTGCTGGTCTATGATTTCTAAACATCACGTGCTTTGGAATCCTCCGTTGCAGATGGTATGTTGTGAATGATGAATGATGACCTATCTTCTATAAATTAATCCCGGTACACAATATTGACCTTAGTTAAACCGTTTTTAGAATAATTCCAAAGACTAATTCTCTGCACTTGAGACATTTACAAGGCATCTAAACCATTTGACCTGGTATATTTGGCCGTTTTTTGTAAACCCTTTCTTTGTATACATGTAAACCATAAACTAGAGATAGGACCCTTGCTTATGTTCTTTAATATCAGGGCTGGGCAAATTACATGTAATTGGAAATTACGTAATTTAAATTACGTAATTTGGAGGCCAAAAGTAATTGGTA
>JAQFYU010000093.1:0-36421 GCA_034694905.1 Ceratophysella granulata | reverse complement strand
TAGAAAATGCTGATATTGATGAAATTTTGCACATCTTACAACTTGATATATTGAACATATCAACATACCATAAGCCATATAAGTCATTGAACTTCAAAAATATGTATTCGTATATATCGTATATCCTAAACTATTGATGATTTCAAATGACTCCAAATCGTGCAAATAGAAATGTTGCAAATAAGTTTATTTAGTGATGATCCCACAGAACATAAGTGTTTTAGTTAATCAAGTAAATCAATATTAATTAATATGTTCCTGATTTTTTAATGTCTTTAAATTTTAATTTTAGACAACAAAGATTCAAAATATGAAAATGTGAAGTGAGTGATTATGCGCTTGTACTCCGATTGAATATCAATTTAGAATTTTACATTTTGTAAACATGTTATAAACAAGGTCAAAATTTTGAACTGAAAGCCTTTCGATTGCATGGTCAAAGTTGTCATACAATTTTAGAATCCATTAAGTGTGAATATTATTAAAATATGTGAAAAGGTCGAAAATCCCGAAAGTCGAAATTTCAAGGTCATTCCTGAAAAGATTTAGGAAAATATAACCGTTGGACTTTGTATGGTGATTTTGACCTTGGTCATAGTATATGAGTGAGTGGTCATAATTCACATTTTTGATGTGAAATTGGTATCAAAAATGCTCCGAGTGAACCGAACAAGTAGTGGAACGATAACGTAAAAGTTTGAAACGGAAAGTCTTAGCTTGTTCGTAGGGTTTCCCCCTTTTTCCAAGCCTCTTTCGAACACACAATATCTTCTCCTGCCCATCTCATGAATTTTTTCCTTTTCGGAAAAAAAAAAGTTTTTAGTGTGATTCCACGGGTAGAGCCTGTTGGGCACTGGGTGGTTCAATGAGGATTTTTACTATTTTACTCTCGTCTTTATGCATGGTTCTTCCTTTGGGTTTCTTCGTATTGTAATGCAAGTGTGGAAGGAAGAAGGGAAAAGGAGAGTGGATTGTGGATTGCATTGCATCAAGAAGAGTCCGCTGCCCTCCTGGATTCACGATTCACAAAAAAATACGGTAATGAGAAGGGGGGTTACGGGATGCCAGGCCAGGCCAGGACTACTGCTTGCTTACTTCTTACCAACCCTGTCTTCCAATTCTACAGGACCGTAATCGGAAGAAGAAAAATGGGATTTCAGGGCATCTTGGTTCAGAAATGGGAAGAAAATCGAAAATTAAAAATAATTTTGAATCATTGGCGGAATTTTATAGAATTTCATGTAAGTAAGATGAGGTCGTGAGTCGTGACCTGGAACCGGGAACAGGGAGGGTTACCAAATGGGAAATGGGAGGTTACCAATTTGGTTTTGAATCGGTACAAACATGCAAAAAATCAGTGATAAGATAAAGTAAATTTTGAATCACCGCGGGCTTCAATCGGAATTTCATGTATGTAAAGATAAGATCGTGACCTGACCAGGAACCAAGAATAGACAAGCTATTATTAATTTGGTTCTGAATCGGTGCAAACATTCGAAAAACTCGTTGATAAAATAAATGTAATGTTGAATCACCGCGAATTTAAATCGAATTTTATACATGTAATATAAGGTCGTGACTCGTGACCTGGAAACTGAGAACAGACGAGGTTGCCAATTTGGTTCTGAATCGTCGAAAACTTGCCAGAAAATCAGCAATAAAATGCAATTTTGAAATGTGGTGAAAATATGCTGAATTTGCAGTTTAGGATAAGGTCATGACCGAAAACCGAGAATAGACAAGGTTACCATTGTGGATTTGAAATTTGTGGAAAAAATTGATCGGCATTGAAGTAGCTTCATTTAACAGGTTCATTTTTGAAGATATGAAAGCTTTTGCCAATATTTTGTTTTAAAAATCGTATTTTTGAGATACCTGCAGCTTTTGCAGTAGGTTTCTTTCACTAAATATTTACGCGTTCGAAAATATTAATTTTTTGATTTATTCAAAAATTGATACTCCGATGCCACTTTTCAAACTATCTAAATTTGAAGGAAACACAAATAATGTGAAGCAAAATCAAGTTTCCAATTCCTCCTGAATTTTGCTGTGGCAGGTCTTTACTTCAGTTACAAGCATTTAAAAGTTATTTGAATTGCAAAACTATAGTAAATTGTGACATGAAACGCAATTTATAATATGAAACAGCTGAGTCATTGCCAGTGTGCCATAGTGAATCTCGAGAAGCCGGTCCTGAGCGAATCCACCCTAGGCCACAATCATCCTTGAGAACCCCGAACCTCCATGGTCTTCTGACCTTATGATAATACTTATTCTCTGAGCCCATTGTTTGGGGATGAAAAGAAAGGCCCCAATTCCATTTACCTTAGCCCATTTTGAGTCAAGAAACAAGAAAGGGAAGGAATAGAAGTCCAAAACCCGACTAGCGAACCCTTAAATGCTCTCTCACCGTAATTTTTAAAGAGAAAAAATCACATTTTTCCCAAGACCATCATCCTGGCTCGAGTTACCTTACCAGCCAGCATTAAACTCCAAGTCAGCATCATCTTGGGTTCAGATCTTTCTGCCTGAATTACGGAGGATAAATAGTCAGGTACAATAAGTATGGAATCCAATAGGATTTCAGGTTCTGCAGCCAGATCCCAGTTCGTTTTCCATGTGGATCTAGCATCACTAGCCAGCCTATCCCTGCCTATGGCTTTGGCGTCCGCTTTGGCTACTGTACTCCTTTTATTATGCTTTTTTTTTGCTTGCCAAAAGCCTGGCAGAAGTAAAAGTATATAAGTCTTTGCATGGGTTTTACAAATTCCAAATCGATGGCAAGGAAGCCAGCAGCCCTGCCATGCCAGGCAGGCATGGGCTAGGGCGGACTCCAACAACCCTCTCCTAATCATAAAACTTAATTGAACGAAATTGATCCCGAAGCTTTTTCTGCCGAATTCTCAACGCCACCGCGGCTCTTCTGTTTCGGATACATTCGCTCTTTCTGCTCTACAACACAATAATAGAGGCTCAAAAAAAGCTGATTCTATTTTTTTAAACTGGAAAATACAAAATCGGAACAGTCCCGGATGGGGTAGGGTGTAGATTTTGAGCTGGAAATTAGAAAGTCATGGAAATTCGTTGAAATATCGGGACTCTGACTCATTATTACATCTTGTTTTACAGGATTTAACATCATTTTTGAAATTTTGATTGTAATGCACAATGCGGAATGCAAAGTGCAACTATATTGCATTTTTGATGTTTTAAATAATGAAATGCTGTATTTTAATTAAGGTATTTTATTTTGTGAAGGAACCATAACATCATCATTATGAGCACGAGACTAAAGGAAAAATAAAAATTCCAATTTAAAATGATTATATTTTATTGCAAAAGTATTTTGATGGCTTTCAATAAAAATTTCGTTATAAATCCAAAATTTTGACGCAATTTTAACATTTCTCTCAATTTAGGGGTGTAGCGCCAAAAATAGCGGCGAAAACAACACGTTTTGAGCCTGACTTAAAGCAGTTCTTTATGAATTTCTCAGCTTTTCTTTGAGTTTAGTGCCTTTGCCCGATTAAATAGTGTTAAAAAACACAAAATTTTGCACCTAAATCTTTTGTATTAAACGCTACTATTTAACGCCAGCTTTCTTCACTTTTAGCGCAAAATAATCATAAGCCGTTTTCGCATTTCTTTACGCATTTCTCTGCTTTTCTCGGAGTTAAGCGCCTTTGGCGGATTAAATAGATCCAAAAAAGACGCAGTTTAACGTAAACAAATATTACATATTAAACGGTATCTTTAGCGCCAACTTGCACGATTTTTAGCGCCAAATAAACACAAGCCGTTCTCGCAATTCTTTACGCATTTATCAGCTTTTTTCTGAGTTTAGAGCTTTTGGCTGATTAAATAGCGCCCAAAAACACGTACTCTTAAGTTAACTCTATTATGTATTAAACGCTAGTATTTAACGCCAACTTTCTCCACTTCTGGCGTCAAATAATCACAAGCCGTTTTGGAATTTCTTTACGCATTGTCTTGTTTTAGCGCCTTTGCCTGATTAAATATCGCCAAAAATGATTATGTATTAAACGCTACTATTAAGCGGCAACTTTCTTCATTTTTAGCGCCAAACGGTCACTAGCCGTTTTGGAGTAAGCTGTAGCATTATTAAATTAAAATATGTTAAAATTCGAACCTTGAGTAAAAGTAGTAACCTAATTTTTAGCCTCGACCTTTCAACAAGTGTAATATCAAATCACTTTTGAAATTACTAACGTACCAAATGGTACTTAGTTTGGAGAAAGCCAAAACAATTTTGAAACTGTGTATTTAGAAATGCCGGAAGCGATCTTCTTTCTTGCCTTAATTCGAGTATAATATCCAATTCCACACTGAGCTCTGAAGGAAAAGCTCAATTTCGGATGACCTAATTACTTAAATCAATTTTCAAGGAGATCAGAATTCCCAATTTGCTATAATTATAATGGTCATGTCTAATGTTACAAGGAAAGTGCTTTAACAGGGGTTCTTATGCAAGGAACAAGAAGCCATGTGATACATATAAAAACCTGTTATTCTGTTGTTGCAATGCAACACACCTTATTAGCCTTACTAGAATACTAGTCATGTAATCAGATGATGGCACCCAACCAACAACAGCTGGACTGGTCCTGTGTACTTCTTCTGATGCTCAAGTTAGAACTACTTCCACACGTGGATGCAATTAATGTTAAGGAAACAATGCCCAAATCCTCTGACCTCAGCCAAATGGCAGTATTCATTGTTCATCCTCTATAAAAATCGGGACGTAGCTCGTGTATTGTATACGTGCCATAATTATTTTCTATTTTTTGCAAATATGTTAGGTACTTGCAAACTCGTTAATTTCGTATATCAAGTTGAATCAGCTTCCTCCGAATGGAGCGTCTGAGAAGTTTTATTGCTTAAGAATTACGAGATTCGATATTCGATATGACAATTGTGTTTATGAAATAATATTGAATTCAGAACTACAATTAGTCCCAATGCCGTTGATTTAAACTGAATATATAGCAAATTATGTATTTTATTCCTTCCAATGAAAGGTTGAAGCCAAGTTGTGTCCTCACAGTATTAAAACGCCAAAATTATCACCATTCAATCGACGAAATAATTGAATTCTACAAGTTCTAACTGGAGAAAGCTACATTTTAACCCATAAACGTTAAGAAAAAGTGAAACGAGGGGGCTAAAAAATGTTTCGTACAGGCAAGTTTTTTGTGAAAGAAAATTAAGGTTGAATTCAGAAACAGAGAGCACGCGGTAACCGTGCAAGGAGAAAGCTAAATTGTAACCACCGACTCGGTCGTGGTAGCCACCCATTACTTCAGGTTAAGTTAGGTTTTTCGAAACGCAGGCAAGTGGTTACCACGGGCGGTTATCATGTGTGGTTACCGCGAGCTTACTGTTCCTGTATTCAGCCTAAATTATTCATTTTATTTACCTACAATGTGATTTTACAGAAGATCAACACCCACGAGCTGGATTCAGAATTTAAAATTGTGCATCATGTTATCATGACATAGCACGGACATTTCATTGAAATCATGAATCATGACTCTCGAATACCCGATTTGCAAAATGCTTTTGACCGCCCTCACACATTTCTAAACGAACAAAGAAATGGCTAGGTCATAATTTGAATGTTTCATGCATGTACGTCAATGTGCGGTAACATGTTGTAAATTTGTCATTGAATTCAATTAGAATAAAAAACATGTCAATTGAAAGGTAGGGACATGACCTCCGCCCCTCTCCAAATTGGAAGTCGTCACTTTGCTGGAATTGAGAAACAGGAACAGTGTCTTCGTTGGATGAGACATGGAACATGGGACAAGACAGGTGAGTTCATGGACTGTTCCCATATTCCACCGTCCAACTCCTTCCTAAGTGGATGTTTTCAGAAACCAAGCCAAGCCAACAACGCCAAAACTTTGTGTCCACTGCATGAATGTAAAGTACACAGAATAGAAGTGGAAGACATTTGTTCAACGTAGGGTTTTAGGCATAGTCGTTTTACTCGTTTTTTGAGAAGGATGACAAAGGGTCCTGAATCTGTACTAAAACATGTATTGAGAAGAAATCGAGTTGAATTCGTAATTAAACAATTAGAGTTTGACTTTGACTGAAGTTGAGTAAGTACAGGTAGTGCCGATATTAACTTTGTAAATAAATCTGGATTTGTCAAAAAATAAAACCCGATTATACTCGAACGACATTTTGAATATACATTACGACCGTTCCGTTATTTCAGAATATATTTTAAAATATTAACGCTCTATGTTGAATTAGGTGCACAGGTTTGTTCCTATGCTAAATCCTGATTTGACACCCTTTTGACTCAGGCACTCACGAGCAAAACGACAGTACACAGATTTTAAAAATGAGAAATCGAAATTTTGTATAAACTTTGTAAAAATGAAATGAAAATGAATTTTACCTTAACATGAAATATTTAATTTTAAACCAGTAAATTTAACTTTTGATAACTTCGTACATTAACTTAGGTACACAAATGAATGGCAAACTTTTGCAAATAAATCATCAAATTGAAGCAGAATGAATGTCAAGCACCAAATTTCTCCACTTTCTAAGATCTTTAGATTCGGTGTATATCTTTTAGATCAGTAAGAACATCATGGATTTAAATATATAAATCGTTAATTTTGAGGGAAAACCCAGCGAATTCAAAAAAGGAACAATTAAATTCACTTTTAAAATTTGTTCGAATTCGAATCCTCAATTCACGAATTTAATGGTCACATTTCTCAAATTATTAGACATTCAACGCCATTTCAATTGAAATCAACAAAAGAGTATTGTTTTTATCAAGCCAGATCACTGCCAACATATGTTGTATAAACAACACAATGCGAATAGCTTAATATTAATTTTACCGCAAATAAACCTGATTCTCCCCGCAAAATAAATTAATTGACCATTTTCAACGGGAAAATTACCAATTTTCATTTCCTTAAGCTAGGCAAAGTCCAGTTGAGGTTTGGGAACTACCCTACTTACAGGGCTTTTCTTTAAAAAAAATACAACATATAAAGGTACAAGCTCTGGAATATGCGGATAAAATTTGCGCTACTCTGAAATCGACTAAGTTAAGGTCAAATTTAATAATTTTGCAGTGAAACTCGTATTTTTTGCGGTGAGATTAAATTATAGCCGATATGAACGCAAAATAAAGCTAAAAGTCGAATCTTGTTCGAGTGGCTTTAGCAAGTGTTCTGATGTGTAGAAGTGCATGAGGAAAAAAAAAGAGGACGGACGAGGTTTGTTAGTTATTTATGTGATTCAGGAAACGCCAATATGTAGAAAGGAGGTAAGTACATGGCTCCAACACACTAGGAGGCATTAGGTAATACGAGAGCAGCAGAAGACAAGACGCCAAAACTACCTTAGTTTCTACTCCAATGCGTCCCAACACAGAATATGCAAACAATAAGAACTTCCCACAGTCACACACGCTCTCAACGTGCTGGACGAATAACGACGAGCTAAACTCTCATCATATTCAAATCTACATTTTTTACACCTAAACCCAAACCTAGAGCACCAACAACCCCACCAACATTCAGTAATTACATTAGAAGAGACTTGGACGCGTTGAGCATTTTAATCCCTTTTTTTTTTCTCCCATAAATATTCAATTCTGTGACTCCAATTGGTCAACAAAGCAGAACGTCAAAGTGTCCAAATAGAGTCAAAGGCTTGGGATTGAGTTTGGAAAGGACCTTGACAGGAGAATGACTGGATTTAGTTAAGCTATTAATGTGACTAATTGTCCGTGTCAGTTCCAGTTGACAAGTGGAGCTCGAGTCACTCGAGCCGAGTTTCGACTCAGTAGCTACCGCCACGTGAGCTGAGCTGGAGATAAGCTACACTTTGTAAATATTACGTGTCACACTCGTGCTTCGGACTTTTGGTGCGTCGGAGGTGTGATGTAATTGAAATTAGCTAAAAATTACACCAGCTGATAATTAATAGTGTTTATAAAGGCTACAAGTGCAATTCAATTCAAATTCAGAACGAGTTGGTTACATAGGTTCGGATCTCCGATTTTCTGCAGGAATCGAGAATCGAATCGCCGACTTTCTCCGTAAGCACATTTTTTACAATAATTTTTGTAACATCATGTACGATAAACAGATTATCCAAAAGGATTTGGCTTTCCGCTAAATCTCAGATTAGTTGTAATCTGGGGAAGTAACAGTAATTGTATAACCGGTTGTTCAATTTAGAAAAAAAAAAAGAATCGGTGTACATTAGCAATGGCTTTGGTGTGACTATCATGTGACTATCACTAATGACGAAATTTGACGGGAAGGAAGCGAATAGTGCAATAAAATAATTTAGAATCCGTTAATGTTTGGGCGGAAGGAAGTGGCTTATTGTAAGATAAGCATAAAGGGTGTGAATTTTATTTTATTGTGATTAAAACGCAGTTTTCAAATGAAAATGTTGGAAAATGTTGGATACACTTGAAACCTGAATAATTTTCAACTGCAGTAGCTGAGTCAAGCGGAATCGGAGAACCTTAAACTTTTGAAAACACCATTGTGTAAAACGGATTTATAATTACGTATTTCATAGCTTGAACAAATTAACATTCAGATTTTTTTGGGAGGATAGAATAGTAAATAATAGGATACAAATTATTGACCTCATTCGACAGATTCGTAGCATCATCGGATTCGACTGTTCGGTAAGGTCACTTCCGGTTAGCTAAACCGCATACGTTTTTGTTTGTGAACTATTATTTTTTACACTTATAATGTGTAAGAAACTGTATTACGTCGATACGGTCGTAATTCTAATTTCTAAAAAAGCATTTACAATTTCTGTAAGTACACAACCCACCTAGTGCAGATAAAGCTGCGTTCAATCAGGTATTCGGAGTGCAGGACACTTTACGTTAAGTTTAAATCAAAGATTACCGGCCGCTGCTACTTATTAAATTCAATATTGACATCTGTTTCACTCTTATGAGTTACATCAATCTCTCAATCAATTCGGCCGCTTGATGTTTGATGTACGATGTACCGACCAAAATTAATGAAGTATTTGCATTGTTCTTTCAAGCTTGATACAGCGCCGTAATCCGTAATTCTAATTGCTAAAATATTGTGTAAAGTAATCTTTTAAAAAATCTTCTGAAATGTTCAAACTATGATTTGATATACTGACTTGCTTTTCGCTCTTGAGTCATTGTAAACTGTGCTTAATCTTTTTTTCTCAGATCCCAGCTAAGAAAATATAGAGCAGCTGACGTAAAATAAAACAGCTGACAAAAAATTGATGACGAAAATTAAACGGTTGGTAAAAATAAAATGCCTGAGAAAATATATAACGAGAAATAAATATAAAACAGCTCACAAAAATAAAACGGTTTTTATACGGAATACCAATAAAACGGTTGACAAATCCGCTGAGTAAAATAAAACGCTTGACAGAAATATTGTACCCCGCCTGACTAAATATAAAACGGCAGACAAAGATAAAAAAAGCTCCCAAAAATTAAAACGGCTTAAATATATAAACGTAAATAAAACGGTTGACAAATCCGCTGACAAAGATAAAATGGTTGATGAAAATAAAATGCCTGACAAAATATAAAAGGGCTGACTGAAGAATCTAATGTTTACTCGAATGTTTTAGCCAGAATCTTACATGATCTTACTGAAAATAACGTAACTATGTTCGGGTGTTTCAGCAGAACCTAACAAGAATGGATTTAACTCCTTCAAATGGTCCAATGTTAAAAATCTTGATTAGCCAATTTATTTTTGTTGTCGGCTTCATATAGAGTCATGATCTCATGATATTTTTTTGTTAATAGTAAAAAAGCGATTTCACTCTAAATATGGATTACAAAAGCGGCATTATATAGTCCGACCAGGCCTTGGCAAATAAAGTTGAGTCAAGACTTGAGACTTAAGTTAGACTAGCGACCAGCAACCACAAGAAGCCTTGAAAGCTTGAAGGTAAGATTTTCTGGTTTGTGGTAAATTCGTGCAAGGCTGTTTTGCCTGATATCAGGAATCGATCAGAGTTTCAGTTTCATGTCTCGTGAGTCCAATTCAATATTCTAATCTCCTGCAACGTCATCCAAATCCTAGAATAACAATAATAGTCTCCAAACAAATGACTGGGAACACAAAACATACACTACTATTTTCCTTCACATTAGTAGTTTCCGTTGACATGGACTAATTGCAAAAATAATTCAGAGTCAATACTTTGTGCCAAGTGTGTACGTAGAGAGACGAAGAGGCTCTGAATCAGTAAAACCTTTTAGTTTGTCCACAGAACGTGACTTGGCCCTTTCTCATATCAATGTTCAATGTTCAATGTAAACTCAGAGTGAACGACGGATGTTGAGCCAGTGGATTTACTGCAAAAAACACAACGTTACGGTTCACTTCTTGGGTCGAGGCGAGTATATACAAAGAAATGGCTTAAGCCATTGTTGCAACTTGGTTTTTGGCTCCCAATGACTGGTTCATCTGATTAAATCGAAGTAGGCTTTAAGGTTCTATTAAAATTATGTTTTAGGATTCTAAATTTTTTATAAAAATGCTCGTGTTAACAATATTTACATTTTTAAAATTATAATTAGCTAATATTCTTAAATTGCACATTCTTTTAAAAATCATGTAAATACATTTTTAAATGTCGCTGAGAATTCCTAACTTCGCATTTTCTGTTTTGAATTCTAGAATTTCGTCAGATGCTTGCCTGAAGTTACCTTGTTGCTCCTGTTGATGTTCTATAAAAAATTCTATTTTAGGAAATCTAAATTGACTTGAGGGTTACTTAACCTTTCTGAGATTTTTGGGTTAAATACAAATACAAAGGGAATAGAAAGGGATTTTTAAATGTCTCTAAGAATTCAAAAATTGCGCTATTCAAAAATACTTAAAATGTAAAATACGTTGGTTACCATCTTCCTTTTAAATTTTAGAATTGAATTTCCTATCAGGAAAAAAATGATCTGTTTCAAATAAAATCTAGTTTAGGATTCTAAAATGTCACTAAATTAGATTTAGATTACGGTAATCCAAAAGGCAGAATTAAATTAAATCACAAAACTCAACAAAACACGTGTGAACTTGACATTGGTTACCATTTCACATCTAAGTATGGATATACTAAGGTTTTCAAAATGCTGATTTAAAACCTAAGTTTCTCTCCTTGCATGAGAGGAACTTAGGATTTGGCGAGTCCCATGCAGCTGGCTAAGGTAAATTAGGCTCAACGTTGTAGTAACTCCACCTGTTCCTATTATGTAATTCTGGAAGTCCCTGTTCTTTGTACTCGTATATGCTAATGCTAATGTGTGCACAAACCGGTCTCTTCTCGCGACGTCGCTTAATCAAGTTTATTTCCGGAAGATTAATTAGAATGCCATTCAGTACTGCTTAATTCATAGTTCCCGTAACTACAGGTTATATACCATTGAACTCTTGCAAAAAGTACATTTCTTAAATTCTGTTCAAAACCATCTCCAGCGGATGATTTCCGAATTTGTACGCCATTATAATTAGATAAACAAAAAACAAATTGAGTCACAATTTCGCCTTAATTTAGTTTAGAAAATCTGAGCATGTTTTAATTTTTAATGTTTAACAAAACCATATATTATTCTGATTTCTGATCTGAAACCTGTGAAGCGTACTGTATAAATTAAACTCTTTCAAGGAAAATCCTGTCGAATGTCGAAATAATAGCAAAACATACATAAAAAATTATTTCTAATTGAAGTGAAATATTTTTAGTAGGAAAATCAAAGTAATTATAATGGTTTCTCTTTTTTTTTAATTCGTTCCTTATGGTCTTGGCCTCCAAGAAGAACGACGCGTGTGACACTAATAGAATTCAATTTTGGCATGACGCTCAACTGTGCCGACATGTGTATTTGGAGTAGTTAGAAGATAACGTCCTCCCATTTATCACTCATTACTCATTTTCTAAGAGTTTTTTGGACTATGGGAGACACTCCTAAATCCGATCCGACATCCGACCGGTCGTCCCTCGCCAATTCCTCCAAGTAAAATTGCATTTGAGAAACTATTGTTCCGTAGCATAAGTGCCTACAATTTCTATTGATCAATTTTCACGTGGTATGACCACGTGCTATGAGAATAGCTAAATTGTATGCTGCATATTGTTGAAAATTTTGAGGTTTTAGTGTATACTTTGCAGATTTTCACGTTTTCTAATTTTGGAATATATTTTGAAGGTTTTTAAACCATTTTATTTGCAATTTATTACTGCTTATTCTTTGACATATTCTTTTAGGTATTTTTACTATTGTGTTTTCTATTGAAAAATTTGCCCATGTATTAAGTTTTGAACAATATATAGCATTGCAATTTGAGAAATTGTCGTAGCTTGATTATAGTTTGATATTTTTTGCTGTTATACAGCTTATGGCTGACGGGATTTTATATCAAGCTTTCATTTTCGAAAAACAAATGTGTATTATACTTGTGGCCGTTTTCGGGCTAACATACATATGCTCACCTGTTTTGCCCATTTTGATCATTTTGATCATTTTAAGTGCAAAGGAGCACTTTTTCATACATATCATGCATTGAAAAGAAAAACAAAAGGCTAACATTCAAATAATATTTTTTTTCAAATCAAGAAAAATTGTAATAGCTTGTACAAAAATATTAATATTTCGGCTTGATTACAACTCGCTACACAGTTTGACGTTGAATACTTATCCTACAATATTTGAAACGACTAAATATATTATTAAAGCTAAATTTTTGTGACCAAACTTTCGAATTTTATTGATTCTTCAACGAGAACTGATATTTTACGCTGGTCATTAACTCCTTTTAATTAAGAAACAATCACTCGGTGTAGGTAGGTAATGCTCCTTGAGCAGACTGATGGTCAAATTGACAATACAGAATTGAGGTAGAATTAATCGGAAGGTGTACGTGGGACTGAGAATTCATCATCAGAGTTTTGGGCGTACGAGGAGGCATGAGGCTCTTATCTATTTCAATTACTTTTTCTCTGCTTCAGTTGTATACTGCCCTTCTTTTTTATGAAGGTGTCACATGAGGCAGAACTCTAATAGATCAGAGACTCTGGTGTAACTACGAAGTTCGCCACCGAGATTATGAAAAGGGGGTATAAATAAAATACGGGGTTTTGTGCTGGTGGGCTCTGTCAAACCTGGCCTCCGCCTTGGCACATTCTCAACATATGAAAGGCAGGAGACATGATCCGGACTAAATGCCCAGCTTCTGCTTATCAGTTTAATTTCACAATCCTTATCAGCCTCACCGTAGTACTCTTTGAAAAATAGGCACAAATCAGTATCTCACCAACAATTTGCTCACTTTACAGGTGCATACCGAGCTGGACTGATTGCCCACGACGGAGAAACTAAAATAAAAGCGCTGGAAATGGTGTTATTGTGAAAATACTTGAAATTTTGTAAAAACAAATCAGATCTCCATGCCGTCAGTCAAGGAAGAAGCGGATGATGCGGCTTACCGGAGAAGCCTTCTGGTCAACGATTCAGATCAAACGGATCAGACGGATGAAGAAAACAATTACTACGTGAGTGTTCTACGCAGAAACAAAATCTACAGTTTTTTCACTTCCGGTTTCATTTTTTCTTCTTCCAGGATTTGAATAAGAATTTGTACAAGGACAAGTCAGTATGTCAAATTCAGATTCGGACACCGGAACAGGACTCTCTGCCCAGATTCCCAAAGGAGAAGCAGAAAGCCTTGGTGGCATTTGGACTTATGACCTTCAGCTTCGTTGTGAATTCCATTTCAATTGCATTGACGCATGACCGCGTGCCTGACCGGGACCATGTCCCGCCACTACCAGACTTCTTCCTCGACAATCTCATCGAAATTCCCCAACTTATGCGTCTTCCTGACGTCTTTGTTCTAATCACCATTTTCGCCTGTCTAGTCACCATTCTTCTGCATAAACATAGGTAAGACGCTTCCAGGCTCATCGCATATGGCGCAAAAGTGTGGCAAAATTTGAACACTAGAAACACAAAAATGGCCGGTCAACAGCAGGAAGCATCAGAAACTTTCGCGTAAAACAGACAAAACATTAAAGGTCAACGCCGCAACCTAACCTAATGATTTTGACCCCCCTTCTCTGTCATTCTGGTTCGTTTTAGACCTTTGATTTTGACCTTTGTTGCTTATGGTCGTTATGAAGTTCTTCGGGCATGCGTTATTTATTAACCAAGAATCTAAATAATAATATTCTAGACACATTTAACCCTTGAGCTTGTGTTCAACAACTTGGGAGAGGCTTGTAAAACTTTTTAGACAAAACGGTGCAATTATGAATAATGTCCCAAATAGCGTGCATAAACAACATTACAAAGTCTGGGTCGGGGTTTTGCTTGCTCATTTATTTGAGTTTTGTACCCATTCATGAATAAGACTACGATATACGATACGATTTTAGTTTGAGAAGTAATATTGGTGCTTTCTCTCTCGGACTTTCTCCTGTGCTTTCTCTACGTCAGAGAAAATTTCTGAACTGAATAGACACATTTTGTAAATGTTCCAAATTGCTATCATCTTATTAGAATCCACTTATTTGATCAAAATCAGCTATCACATACCTATTGTTTTTAAATATTGCAGATGGATTCTTGCCCGAAGAGCATTTTTCGTCATGTCCATTCTGTACTTCATGCGATCCGTGACCATGTACGTGACAGTCCTTCCAGTTGCCAATTCCACTGTCTACTGTGCACCCAAAACTAATTCCACAACCGCCTTGCAAATCGCCAAACGAGTCTCGGATCTTCTTATTGGAGGTGGAATGCAGATTTCTGGAAAGAAGAATTCTTGTGGGGATTACATTTACTCAGGTCATACGGCACTTCTCGTGCATGGATACCTCTTCTTAAAAGAATGTAAGGTCAATAATTAAATTAAAAGATGCTCATAGCAAATTCGGTCTAAAGATGTCAAAATTTTAAGGTTCTTTTTATTTATTTTACAGATTCTCCCAAAAAGTTTTACATAATTCATTGGATCTCGTGGGGCATTAGTTGGGCGGGAATGGGCGTGATTCTGTTGGCCCGGGGTCACTACACGATTGACGTCTTAATTGGCTACTACGCCGCGACTCGAATGTTTTGGACGTACCACTCGTTTGCTAATAATTTGAATCTGAGGGTGAGTCCTGTTCCAAAGCTTCACCAAAAAAAATAGGGATGAAAAACAGTCTAATGTCAATTTTTGATTTTAGGTCAAGTCTGAGTTCAATTATCATTCTAACGTGTGGTGGTTCCCTGTTTTCCAGTACTTGGAAGGAAACGTGAAAGCTCCGCTTCCAAAGTATAAACATTACTCTCCGCCTTCCTGCCTTGTGTACTCGACTGTAGTTCGGAATTCGGGAGTACAGGGTTATTTTAACAATCCCAAGTCATAACATTTCCTTCGTTTGTTCAGAATGTTCAGAATATTCTTAGTTTACATTTACATACTAGTTCTGAACTCAATTCCGCTGTTATTTTTAGTCCGCATTTTGTTTTATTTGTTTTAACTTCAAAAACGCTTTTCATACTATCCTGTTTGTGAATTGTTTAAATATTTTATGACTTCAAATAAATATATTTCTGCGTGTGCGGATAATTAAATGTTCATCAAAAGATTACTGCATTTTATTTTGTTAATGTTCGAACTATTCATAAAACAATGGATATCGATCTTTCGAGCCTAGGATGGCAGACGAATCTGCTCCGGTAAAATACACACTTGGCATAATTAGCGGGCGACAAAGCCATTATGGACTGAATCCCAAGGTCTTTATTCAAAACAATGCAAAATTCGTAGTATCGATGAATGAAACATAAATAAACTATGCATAATGTTAGAATATTATACCGTGAAGGTACAATTTGAGATTAGCTGAAGTTGCGGGACTCGAGTCAGATGAAAAAAAATATAAAAGTTGATGACAGTAGTGTCATTGTCACACTGATAACGATATCACGTAATGATGAATGAAGATCGCCAATGTAATGACGTGCGAATTTCGTTTCAAGGTGAATGACTAAACCACCTGTACTGAATTCCAGTTAAAAATGTAGACACAAGACAATCAAGTGGAAGTGGACATTATGTTACAGGTTACACTATCTGATACACTATCTGCATCCACATGAATTTGTAATTACAAATATCGAATTACAAATGGAAAACACGGGTATTCAGTATTTCATTATGGACAGAATGAATAATGCTGATTGATTATCAATGTCCAATGTCCATAATATTTATTACATAGATTCTAACGCATTTTCAGCTTCATCTCCCGGCTATGAGGAGGTTTAGGGCGAGGCAAACGCGCCATTCTCAAATTCTTAAAGAAAAAGGTGTTTCATGTTTCACTTTTATGTTTGAAATTGCAAATTGCAAATTGCAACACACCCTAACCCTACACACAACCTGACGGTGTCAATAATTAACTAATATCAACTAATTAATTTTTACAACTTACAAATCGTGCAGAAGAAGCTGAAGAATGGGTGCAGCAGCTTTACCTGTTCTGTTCTTCACGATCCTCTGGGGTGCTGTAGGAATCGTTCTTCCCTTCTTCGTTCCTAAGGGACCTAATCAAGGGTACGTCACCAGTCACCACCGTCCACCGTCACGTAAACAAGTCCAACTTCGATGTTCGACTAATGAGATGACTAACCTTTCAGTTGTTGTCGTATCACTGTGTATTAAAGGTCATTCATGTAATATGTAGTCATACCAAATCAAATGCTTTCTGCTGCAATCTGCAATGCAAAATGCAATGCTAATTCAACTTTTGTTTGATAGCGTGATGACTTAAATGCGTTGAGTAACCTGTTCAAACATGTTCAATGCAATTCCAATCGCACTAATGACGTGTTGCGTTGTGTGTATCGGTCCATCTTTTTCCACATCTTCCTGTGGCACAGACAGGGGACAGGGCACAGCACAACAACTTGACTATGTCATGTCTCATGTCAACAGACAGGTCAAGTCAACACCATTACCAGACAGACTAGTGATAATAACCAATGGCCGATGGTATAAAATTTAATAACCATAGGCCTATAAGTTATACCTTGAACTGAACATGCAGAACTCGAAAGCCTTTGATGACAAGATAGCCGGTAGCCGTATATAATTCAATTTATCATTTTTATCCAAATGCTGGATTCCAAAAAAAATGTTGACGCTAAAAATAATGAGCCATTGATGGTTGCTCGAACGGATGAAATGCAATTAATACATCAAAGTGGTGCACAAAGCATCTAAGTTCGATTTTGACTAAATAATGACTAATTTGTTGCGTTGATTTGATTCACAGAGTCCTTCGACTGGTGCTGATGTTGACGGGAGCAACTTGTTGGTTATTGTAAGAAAAGAACCCGAACCATTGTTTTAGCTCATTTTCGAGAATGGATGACGGATGACAAATCTAATTCTAACTAATTTACACTTTTAGTTGGCTCTGCTGCTACATGGCTCAGATGAATCCCCTAATTGGCCCAATAATCGATCAGAAGACAGCTTTACTTATCAGTCAGAACTGGGACAGCATGTAACTCTTGACTGACTTGAAGAAATTGAACACGCAATCCTGAATCTTCAACTAACTTCTTCGCATTTCCTCATGTACAGCCAATTATATCTTGTTTATGTGAAGCTAAACTTAAGAGTGTACGTGTGACTTAATTAGTGTCATGTCATGTGTGTTTCAAGATTACATTCCAAAACCCCTTCATATTAGTCAGAGTCTAACAAACTCCACTCGTTTCCTGCAATGTATAATTTAAGTAGTACGTAGATTAGAAGCCCGGCGTCAAACGGTGCGAAAATTATAGCCTGCAAGATGTGGAAATAAACTCGTCATATTTAAAAACAAGTAAATTCATGTAACAAGTAACAAAGGGGTATATTTTATTATGTTTTCATCTCTCTCTTCTAACTTCCAATTCTAATCTGCGTGTACGGTATCAGGGGCATAACTGTCGCCTACTCGGTCAAGAATAGAACTCTCGTAAAAATCGTACATTTTATCAAGGGCACAACTCTCGTACTCAACGAACATTCTATCAAGGGCACAATACCCGTATAAAGAACTCAAAAGTCTAAATAATTGTAGAATAATATATAGTCAACATCTAAAAAATCATGAAAAGAGATATATTAGAAAACTTTGTCACGTAAGGCAGAACTCTGACAGAGATTACGAGTTTACTTCAGAAATGATGGGGCGATGAGCCTTGGAGCTTTCTAGAAATGACCTTTAGTTGCGTAGCGCTGGAAGCAGCCATCGACAAAGTCGTTCAGGGTTTCATTTTCGTTCATCCAGAGGTTAACCTTGGCGTTACTTTCAAATTTACCAGCAGGCTAAAGTAATTAATATAAGTTCAATCAGATTAATGGATTCACATACATTGTTGGTAGTCTAGTAGAATAGAATCACCCAATGGGAACTTACAAATTCAATCTGCATTGGCTTGGCGAAGAGACTCGACAGTGCAGGTGGATTTTCTGCGGTAACCTCCGGTGGTGGACTCTTCTGCTGGAGGTCCAAATAGACAGCCATTCCGTACACTGGATGCTAAAGGACACCAAAACAAATAATTTTATCACGCTAGTTTTGGATGACGTTTCTCTGCAGAAAAACAGACAAGGGCAATATACCGTCATTATCTCTTCCACAGGAATTCGAAGTCTTTCGAATTTAATCGGAGCAGAGTCTCCAAAATCAATGAATTCTATATTGGCCATGTTAGTTGCTGTATCAACATCAGTCACAACCGCACGGTAGTATTCTCCGTCTCCATAGTCTCCCAAAAGAACTTCTCCAACTGTTGGAAGGTCTCCTTCCAATCCTTTGCCTGTCGCATAAGAAATAGGAAAGTGATTTGCAATTAATGGTACTTTCGTTTCCCTACAATTAATTAACATGAATGACAAACTTACAGTCTGGCAAATTTTTACTGATGAGTCCTTGAACAACGAATGCATCTGACCCATCGTTATCGGCAGTCAC
Organism: Ceratophysella granulata; assembly: GCA_034694905.1. Classification (NCBI taxonomy): domain Eukaryota; kingdom Metazoa; phylum Arthropoda; class Collembola; order Poduromorpha; family Hypogastruridae; genus Ceratophysella; species Ceratophysella granulata. The sequence continues at coordinate 17,365 of JAQFYU010000093.1, read as the reverse complement.
AAAGAATCGGCTCATGTTCCAGCAGAAAGCAAGACGAACGTCTCCATTTGGTTGAATATTCTTCGTCAACGGCATATCTGCGAAGATATACTTCTTACGGTTTGATTTCTTCGGTGGAATTGCAACAGGTTGTGGTGCAGCAGCAAGAGCAGGACGCGGAGGAGCAACACGCGGCGGAGCAACCTTTGGCATGAGTGGTTTAGGAGCAGTTAAAATATCAGCCAGTGGCGTGGATTTAACTGTCACTTTTTCCACGGAAGGAGCACTTTTTATTGGAGTTGCTGCTGGAACCTAAGGTAGGGAAGCACGAGTATACTTTAGCATGACTGATCTTGAAAATTCTACAATCTAAATTAATTTCATGATGTGTCAATTTCGTATCATCAGATCTCTTTAATAAGTCTTCGTTTATTGTCGAAAGAGGAGAGAACACAACAAAGATCAACACATCTAATATTCATTCGACTTCGCATATAGTATAACTTACCGCCTGACGAGAAGTGATTGTCTCTTCCGTTTGTCTGGTTGGCAGTTCAGCCTTGGGTGGAACCTTTGAAGTTGGACGGGGAGCAGACGAAGCAGCATTTGGAACGCTTCCAGATGCTTTGACTGCTTTCGGAGTGTGGTGTTTAATTAATCGAGTGGACCGCGTATACAGCTCCAGTTTCACAATATACTGACCATCCACTAACTAGAACATAGAAGGGGAAATTGAAATATTTGTTGGGTCATGGAAGAATTGAAAATAGAATTATCCTTCCGAGACGCTCGAAATCATAGATTGTTAAATTACCATGTCAGTTGCAATTATTGGCTCCACGTTACCAACAATGAGCTTCCGGGCCTCTACCTGGCCTAACTCGCCCGCCAGCGCCATATCCCATTGACAATTGCTGATCAATCGTGGTTCCAAAGCAAATGGAGGTGGAAGCTGGATCAGATCGGCAAGAGGAATAACTTCTATATTTCCATAGTCCGAGAAGAAAATTTTGGCTCGATTCTCGGGAAGCATTTCTATGATTTCCCCACGATAGTACTCTTCACAAAAGGGAGCCAAGCATAGGTCATAAAGTTCAGCATCCTCCAAGATTTGCGACTTGGATTCCTCTTTCTCCATGTGCACGTAGATATGCTCTCCCATTGATACTGCGCTACGGTGAACCGCAGCTGTCTGCGCGAAGAAGTCAGTGGCAGAGTTTTCATGTGTGAGGTGAACCTGAATGAATTCGTGAATAGGGTTAGTTTCCGAATGCTTGGAACGAACACGAACCACAAACTAGCTTCGACATCTGCACTATGATATTGCGATTAGCGACACTTACGATGCTTGGTTCCTGTAGTGGGAAGTCAGACCAGCCCAATTTCGGCGACAAACTGTACAGAATCGGGTTAGGGTAGACATGAACTGTCTTGACATCCGCCGGATTTGGAGGCACTGCGTTCGTCTTGGGTTGACTGGAAATAACTTCATTGGTGGACTTGGCCTCTACATCCACATCTTTGGTGGCCTTAGTCTCCGCAACCACATCTTTGGTGACGGCGACCTTAGTCTCCACATCTTTTGTCGGAGGAACAGGTTGCTTTACTTCTCTTGGCTTGGAACTTTGTTGCGGTTTCGTTTGAGTGACAACCTCCTCACAGACAGCTCGAAGATCCCGAACTTTCGTAACAACCACCTTGTTATCCACTGCATCATCATCACGCGTCGGCGACTAGCAGAAACATTTTAACACAAATATCTTTAAATGATGACAATAGCAAATACACTTAAGTACATCCTTTAGTGTGCGTTAATGATAGTTAACAGTAATTATGAATATCAAAATGTGCTTGAACTTACGGTTATCATCAAGCCCAAATCATCATCTTCTGCGTGAATAAATGGAGACTTTTCCGGGTGGTTTGGTCCACGGCGGTCTCCTTGGCCTCCTCGAGCCGCAACGGCAATAGGGCGGTTTGCCAAGCCACCGTTCCCTTCTGCTCGCTCGCCCTGCCCAACAGCGTTGTTAACTCGGTGACGATTTTCACCACCGTATCCGTGTCCAGACTTCCGCTCAGTCGAAATAGGTCCGCGCCCACGCACTGGAGCAGTCGTATTTGGATTAACCATAACAGGTGGCCCAACAGAATTTACAGGAGGCGGAGACCAGGGGACTGATCCTGATCCGGATCTTTCGGCTGATTGATCAGCACCACCATTTCCTTGAGGTTGAGGCTGAGGCTCATAGTTACGGCCTTGATACTGTTCATAGGGACGTTGAAACTGTTGCTCAAAACTAAATAGAATAGAACACCAATTGAAAATTGACCTTGACCCTTAAGGTAGAAGTACAGCAACGCTGGAAATTCAGTCAATTAGGAATTGAAATCTTACGTGGATCTTTGTTGAAATTGATCTGGTGTACCAATTAAACAGGCCGCGGAACAGAAGAGATTCTGTGGACATGGTTGATTACGAGTCTGAAAGCCGAAGTGATTGAAACACACCGAGCATTCCAGGCTCCTGTAGTTCCGGAGCAAGACATCCGGGGACATAGAAGTAGCAACCATTGTAGCCTTCTGCTGTGCAGCCCAATTCCTCCCAACTTGATTCACCTCAGGAGACCTTTCCGGTCTACGTTTCAATACAGAAACACAAAATATTAGTTTAGTGTCCCAGCTAATACATGACAAAAGCTCAAATCTCCAAATTAACCAATTCAGTGCAAGATGCAACGCAGCAGCAGCAGCAACAGCAATTAGCTAGCAAAGAGCAAGGCCTCCGACTTCAAACTCCAACTCTAAGTAGTGAATACCTTAATGTTAAATTATGGCAAAATCATCACATTCGAAAAAGAGGATAGAAGACACAATGCGTTATGAATGAATGAATGAATCTTCCACCGACAAACTTTTATTGCCGAAATTCCCGTTTGCCATTACACGACGTATCGGATAGGAAGGGAAGACAGACATGACATGGGAATTCATTCGGTGTTGAATAAACTCGTTTTCTCTTGGACTTTGTGGGAATATATTATTTATCACTTAATTTTACCCACGGAACAAGACCTAACCATGAACAGAATTAAAAAATTAACATTGAAAAACCAGTTGTGCCTTATTCTCAAAGAGGAACACCGGAAGTACACAGTTACTGTAAAATCATCAACGATTGAGATCTAAATCACTGCTGGCGATGGCAATTAAAGAGAAGGAATGACGAATGACCTTCCACAATTATAACGACAAAAATTCTATGCATTAATAAGAGGGCATCTGCATCGGCAATCGGCATATTACGATTTGATATAGCTTAGAGCTTAGTGTTATGTACACTGAAACATACATGAAAGGAAGAGGACTACAAACTCAACCTACACTAGACAGCGGACAACTAATTACAACAGCTCAGCATTATGTGCAACACAACTGCGATTTTTCACACAAATAATTCAATATTCAAAGTTTACCGACTCGGGGTCGAATTAGGTCTCTGATCAGACCATTGACCTGCAGCATGAGCCTGATTTCTGAAATTATATCCACCCTCTGAAATAGGTCTTCGTCCATGGACATTCGCCAATGGACCAGTTTCTTCGTAAGCAGACGTCTTCAGCACTCCATTCGAATTTGGATAATTTTCAGTATTCCCATTATTCAGATACCTTCTCGGAGTATTATTTTCATTGAGAGACAAATTCGTATCGTCTAATCTGGGGGCACAATCGTTTCTGTACCTATCGTTTGAGCCTCTTTGTGGAAAATTATTTGTGTATGACTGTCTATCATTTGAGCCTGAGCCTACCCGAGCATTATTTGAATTTGAATGGTATTCCATGGAATTCCTGTCTTGGTTTCGTTCGTATTGCTGAGGATTTGCAAGACTAGGAGTTGATGGAGAGGAATTGGAATGGTTGACATGATTATTGGGCGGGTGGGGATTAGGAGTGGAGCCTGACATAGACGAAGCTTTATTGGTAAAACTGCCAATGGAATTTTGAAGGGAGGATGAGAGAGCAGCAAAACCTTCTTTAGTAGGATTGACAGGGTAACTCGAGTCATTTGGATGTGGATGATAATCTTTCGGGTTCCTGTGAACATAATTTGAAGAAGGTCTGGGATTTGGGAACCTGTGACGAGGCGGATTGCCTGGGCCGGTTGGGCCGTTGGAATATGGCATTCGAACGGGTGGACGAGGCATGTTTCCAGTCACAAACCAGGAGCTAAAAATAAATTAACTTATTACCTTACATTCTTGAGACATTTCATATTTTCCTATCATAATTGTAATCGTAAAGCACGCATACATTTGGAATTAAATCAAAGTAGAAACTTCTAGCATCAAGAATCAAGTCAAGAAATGTATTAAATAGCTAGAGTTTCGTCGTTGTCGACTAGAAGAATGCATGGAGATTATGACTACAACTACAAATACTAAAATATTTTCACTTGCATATAAAAGAAAACAAAACAAGTTAAAGAAAGTAGCATTAAAAATCGGCATTCGGCATATTACATTACATGTAATTAACGTAACATGCTGAAAATGAGTGACTGACTAGGCTAGGCACTCAATGTATACACAGTACACAGCATGGCAACAAGTTGTTGCAACAAGTGCCACGCCATTCATTGCATTGTGAATGCTATTTAAAACAATTAACCGCCGTCGCACTGACTCTGTGTATGTGTATGTATGTACTGTTTGTATACACAATACCCATACATACGTGTACGTACCATGTACCCTTGCTGCCGATGACCGATCTACAACCTAGTATAACATAATTTGTTGCTTGTATATTACGTTTTTCGCTCATGTTTTCTTGTCAAGCTTTTTGCTACTTGTATTGCACAACAGACAGTTAAATAACGAGTTACGAGGTTTAAGAACCACAGAACAACGGCAAAAAAATGGCAAGTCAAATTTTTCTGGCTTGTTTACATGTAAATTCATCGTTAAACGGTTTTGTAATTTTGTCCACACATTAATTACAAAAAACTCAACGAAACTCTCTTGCTACCTGCTACTCACGTGCCATACGAAACCAACGAGTTATTATTGTTCATCAATCAATGATCAATGAAGTACAGGGACACGAGAAGAGAACGAGACGCGAAACCCTGAATTGGGGTCAGACATAACATACTACACTACTAAGAACACCGCTTGGGTGTCCGAATAGCATTATAAGTTTCAGACAGGGACCGGGTTCATTGTACGATATACGACCATGACCCATGACCATGAACCATGACCCTAGCAAAAGTTGTAGTACATACAATATCAACATAGTACATTTGACATTATACATAGTGCATGGATGGAGCTCATAAGGTATGACAAAGCAACTTTTGTTTAAGTAAGCTACAAAATTCCGCCAGGGTGCCGCGACATGGAATGAATGATGTCAACTGTCAATTCACATTCACCCATGAATAGAGGTCAATGCAATGTATGTGTAAAGAATGAGTACAAGATACAAGATCGAAGGATAGAGGATGAGATGAAGAAGTACAAAGTAGAACATTCCAAATCCAAACTCTCAAACAAACATCAAAGTCAAATGTTAGAAAAGTGTGCTTATGGCTTAGCTTACTTGTTGCTCGCGGTACTTCCAGTAGTACGGTACCTTGTCACACGTCAGGCACGCTGTTGTTGGATTGTAACTCGACTCTGACCTGAGGTATTGAATTAATGCCAAATGATGAAAGAAAACGGAAGAAGATTGAAGCCCAAAAAGCTAGAAACGAAATCCAAAGTGTTTTCCACTCAAGCTCCTTCACTCGACTGACTGACTGGCTGCTTTGCTACTTCTTGTACTCGCTTCTCGTCGTGTGCAGTCTGATTGGTTGAGTTGAGTGCATGCATATTACAAATGCATAGGAAGGAAGTGAAAGGGAATAGTGACTTGGCTTGGCTAGCTTCTTGGCAAAAGAAAATTGTGTCGGCGTCGCGTCGGCTGCTACGGCGTCTTCATCTGTAGGAATTTTATAGCGTCTTCCTTCGCTACTATCACGCATCACGCAGACTCCGATATTATGTATGATCGGTATTTGCGCATGCGCGAAACATGTTATCAATTTTCGCGTGCCCAATGCATGCAAGCAAGGATGGCGGCCATCATGGATCTAAAATTGCGGAGAAGGAGTTTGGCCAATCGACTTGGCTCAGCGGCCATCATGGATTCAAGACGGCGGTTCAACTTGCCAAAACGGCCATCATGAATTCAAGATGGCGGCCCAATTTGACCAAGCGGCCGGCGGCTATTCGAAACTACAAGAAGTTCATCAGGATAGGTGGTCACGGGTGTTCACGGTTAAAACGATCGAAAACAGTGCTATTCGACCACTACTACTAGTTTCAACAATGTAAGGTTAGGTTAAATTGAATACGCTTTGTAGAAAATAGCTATCAGAATCAGAAATGCCCACTACTGACAAAGAGGGCCTAAAATTCTTGGAAGTTTATGCCCGTGCTCACTGCTCAGCTCACTGCTGCCCTGCTGTGCTGTTGTACATTGACATCGTACGTCGAAATTAAGTAATTCACACAAGCAACAATAATGTAATGTAAATAATTGTTGATAATTGATATGACTTTATTATTTTTAGAAATTCATGGCTGTACGTTAACAAACATGTACCACTATCATCATCATCATCATATCATACAACACAACTCGAATATATGTTTATGTCCGTACAGTAGGTTGAATTGTAATGTGTAATGTTTATCCGCCAACGCTACACACATCTACATATGTATTTAATGTAGAAATGACAATCACACTTTAAAATTAATTAATTAACCCACTACTAAAGTATCATAAAAAGCTTAAATTAAGTACAAGTACACGTACAAAGGTAGGGTATGTGGGATACGATTTATTAGTTACCACTATGCTACATAAACTAAACAACATCAATAAATTACAAAATTCAAAATTCCCAAAGAAAAGCTCATAAACAATAAACTATTCACTTCAAAACAAGTTGCAATGAAAAACGAAGTAAGTAAAAATAATCTTGACTTCCAATCCAGTCAGTCTATTTTCTAAAAGTCAGATAATGATTTAGCTACTCTCCAGTTCCAAGCATTGAAATGAGCTGCTCCCGTTGACATTACACGGCTGCCAGTGTGTTAATAGACATCCATAGTAAAACAATTTACGTATTTAACAAAAATGTAAAAATTAGTGATTAAATTAAAGTGTTAATATCACATAAAGTAAGATAATAGTGGTTACATCAAAACTTGTCACACAATACTCGCAAGTCTTCAAAAAACTACCTCTTAAATATTATAAGTAGTTGGTAATCACAAGAGTACTGCAGAATATGATCAATTCTTCGACTGAAATAATTTACTGTAAGTAATAATTTGTAGTAAAAAAATCTGTCATGTTAAAAATTAAGAGATTTGGGCTCCTTTACTCATATTCAGTTATTGTCTCATATATTTTCTTCCTGGGACTTCGGCGTTTCAATCGAAAATCGAATGTGTGTATTACATAGCTGTACTTGGCTTCTACCAGTTAGGACACTAATGTTTGAATGAGTAACCATTTGGAAAGAGATCAGATTTTGAATTGAAAATCCTAGGAATCAGAAGGAATCAGAAGTATGATTTGACATTTAACGTTATAGTGGGCATATGTATGTATTACAGTATAAACATACTTTTAGATAGGACTCTGGTCACCTTTTACAATAGTATTCATATTCACAAGTTCAAAACTGAACGCAATACGTGGTTCATTCTCAGCCTTTATATAAAAATATAAATTACTTAGTTACTTTTTGTTCAGAGATGTCAGAAGTCACTAACAATATTTCGTTCATTTATATCCTACACAGGGTAATTATATTTACATGGAGTTGATGACACTTATGTGTACTGGTCATAAGCCAAGTACTCCAGGGCAGATCTATAGCAGAATTCGTACTGGTCCTGTAACAAATACGAAAATTAGAGTTAACAGTTCCAAATGGTCCAAAGATAATTGAAAATGTATTGGAACAACCAAAACGAAAATGTAAACTAACCTCTGTCTGCACCATGGCTGGTCGCTGGGTTCGAAGTATCCGTACCGTTTGGAACAAATCAATAATGTCTTCACTTTGAATTCGTGCGAGCACAGTGCTCAAAGCAATGAAAACACCTGTCTTCCCAACTCCCGCAGAACAGTGAACTGTTATTGGACCTTCCTGACCAAACTGCTCTTTGGTCTTGTGAACTTGTCCAATGAAGTCAATGAAACCTTCCGAGGATTTAGGAACACCTTGCTCAGGCCATTCCGAGAAGTGAAATTGACGTATCGTCCGGGATTGACCATCTCTGGCGTCAGTTATCTGGAAAGAGAAGATGTCACAAGCTAAAAATCAGTGCCAGTGTTGGGATGGCTTAATTACACTAATTTTCCATGTGGACCAGCAGACTGACCTTAAATTCTCGTAAAGTGTACTGCGGTAAATTGTATTCAGCGATGGGGTCCACCACGAAGCACTGATACCTTTGCGACCTATCATTTGGCCAATATAGGCAACATTTCTCCTGGAAAGGATATTGAATTATCAAATTAAGGGTATCTGGTACCTTGAAATATTGAACGGAACCTCGGGCTTACCTTTCCCATTTCCCTAATTTTAGTAAGCATTACGACTATAGTTGAGTTGTGTTCCCACAACATCCTCCAGAAATCATCAACAGTTTCTGCATTTACAAAACAGAATAAGGTGAATGCTTCAAAACCGAAGATAGAAAGGTGATAATCCTTTAGAATTTTACCTGGAAGGGGTCCTTGAGTTGCGATATAAGTACACCTGTCCGTTCAACACATTGCAACGAAAGTAGAGCATTGGATTGAGAGGGGAAAAGAGAATTTGACGCAAATAAAATCAACTGTTTCATGCGTCAATTTACTATGGTTCTGAATTAGCATGTAAATCAATCTCACCTGTCCTTGTAGCCGTCAATGAAAGAAGCATTTATGTAATCTGAGCCTTCCACTCCTCGAATTGGCTGGAGACAGACCCGGGTTGACTCGAAAGGAAGAATATTTACAAGGCGATTCTTCCGTTGGTTACATGGGAGGTTTGCACTTAGGAAACGATTCGGGTCAATCTTCATATTCGAAAGTTTCTGGAATAACGAAAAATGGCAATTAAATATCAACGTGGCTCGTTTTAGATGGGATTCTTTTTTATGACTTCATACTTTAAATTCCAGATCTAAGCCGCTATATGTTTCTCCAGGATGAAGCGTGGTAAGTAGATCAATATGAGCTTGGAGCTTTTCAGCAGGAACTTCCGTATTTCCACAGATGAGGGCTTCCAAAATGGCATCATGTATAAAAATGTATTGATCCTCCGTTTGTACCTGATTGAGAAACAAATTGAATTTCTATCGGAACCGACACAGAACTGTGCAATTGCAGTGGAACCTGAACCAATCCAACGACTAACCATATAATTCCGTTGCGCACGAAGGCAAGTGACATGTCCATAAATGTCAATCGTATTGTCGTACTTAATCCTCTCTAACATGGAGTCAATTACAACGAAGCATCCAGTTCTTCCCACGCCAGCACCTGCAATTAAACATTTTAATTGACGACACATTTTGATTTCCTGTTAAATCAATGAATTCCTTGTGACACTGGCAACATACTGCAATGAACAATGGAGGGTCCACAATCGGGTGGATTTAAGGTTTTCACTCGACGGAGAAACATCAGGAACGGCGCGGAATGATCCGGAACTCCATGATCTGGCCATGCTGTAAACTGAAGCTGCTTAATTTCTCGTGTTTGCTGCATTCCGGGCTGTATACAAAAGCAATTAATACACCACTTAATACGGAATTATCTAAACCTTTCACCTTGAAATTGAATCATTTAAATCTTACCGTGGACTTTCTGACCAGGAAACTGCGAATGCAGTAGGTAGCTAGTTCCTGAACTTCACGCAGTGTAACGGTAATATCCCCATACGTCTCAGATCCGCGCTGTGGCCAATACTGGTCACATTTTACACGAGTTCGTTCCTCCAGCCGGGTCATCATCACAATTGTCGCCGTGTTCACTTCCCAACACATTCTCCAAAAATCTGCAAATGTTTCTGGAAGAGGACCCTGAAGCAGCACAAGCAAACCATTTTAGTGTTCTCCACAGAATAAGTAAATTCAGTTCATATTCCAAAATATTTTTGCAGAGTTATACCTGAGTAGCAATGTAAGCATTCTGTCTCCTATATCCATCACAGTAATTAGCATTAATGTAGTCAGTTCCAGGGATATTGTCAATGGGCTGGAGGACGACTCTCGAGTGGTCGTAAGCAACAACGTTTGCGTAGCGATTCTTGGGTTTATTGATATCCAAGTTGGAACTTTCCCATGTAAATTGCTGACCCGGGTCGATACTCTCGTATTCTTGCGAAAATAGATGATTGTCATTGGATTTGAGACGGTCGATGTGAGCTGCCAGGTCTGGAATTAGAATTGGTGGATGCTGCATCATTGCGGGTGATTTGTAGTTGAGACGTCTCATTTCCACAGGATCGTTTGGACCGTCTTGACAGCCTAATCAAATGAACATGAATTTTAGTATAGTACATATCTGCTTAAAATCGTGATTTAAGTAAAAATAGAACTAAAATCAGCTCAACTTACCGGTAATGCCGTCCGGACCGATTCCATGCATTCCCAGACTGGAAGTGATGTAGCCGGTCGGCATAAGCCCATCTGGCCCGTCTGTAGCAGCCATCAGAGGTTTCATGACGCCCGATTGGTCCAAGTGTTTGTGGGAAACACGCCTTCTGAAAGGGAAAGTACAGAAACGGAAATTGCAAATGCGTGCTGCATTCGGGACACACGTCTGTCATGTGTCAAATACATAGACGGTTGCAACTCACTCAAAATTGAGCCAATTTTCATAATACATTATTTATGACCATCAGACTTTGTTGCAGGTCGTAATGCTCAAAACCCATGCAATATGTCATGAATGACTCATGGCATGGCATGACAGAAGATATTGGTCACGCATTGAGAACAACCCAAAGTAGTGGCTATGTGTAATCAATATTGAATCAATCTATTGATCTCCCATATTGGAATGAATATCTTTATAAATGTTGTCTTTGCTCACCTTTTCAGGAGGAAACAAAGTAGCAAACAACAGCAAGCAAAGATAACAGCAACGACAGGTGCCACAACCCATAGAATTCCAGGTTCCTGAACACTGGTCCGGACAGAAATTCCATTATTCTCTTCAGGTAGGTCAGTGGCTGGACGACTCGGAGGTTCACAGGCATGGGCTTCCGGCATTGTCAGGGAAATCGGATCCGAAAAAGGACTCGAAGTATACAAATGCTGCAAAATAAATTACAATATTATATAGTTTCACGAAGAGTCAAATACGGGTCAATTTCCAAGCCTTCCATTCATACCTTCTGGGGAGTATCAACTACTGCTCTGAGGAAGATTCGATAACGAGCATTCTTTTCTAAGTGTTTATTGTCGTAACCATTATAGTTAATTCCGTCTCCAAGTGTGAACTGTCGTGGAATGGCACGGGGTAGAAATCTTGCAGAAATATAGGGGCTTATGGGAATTCCAACGTCTTCGTCCTCATCGTCCGAAGATCCAAAGTGCATACCACCCGAAGCAACCACTTTGGTTGGAATTCCAGGAATTCCAGCCATCTGAAAAAAAATTGAAGCAAGAGTTCAGCAGAGATTTGCGGATTGAGGCCACTTAAAATATTATATTCTAATAAATGAATTTGAAGTGCTTCAAGATTTTATTAGTTCGAATTGCTTGAATAGCTTACGTTTTCAATAATAAAATAATCAGGATACTTTTCTTCAATTTTCTTGGAATCTGGGACCACAACCACCTATACAAAAATATGAATTACATTCTTGCAAAAAATATTCATTCATAGATCGATCATACATCATAACGAGAACTGACAGTTAACTTGACATACATAATAGTGCGAAATAGGTCCATATTCCTCCGAAGCATGCGGCAGGTAGAGATTCACTCTACCACCTTGGAAGCAAACGTCGGGTTTAACCATGGGTTGAGGGGCAGCCATATGAGTGGTCACTGTAATTTTAGCAGGTGGACGATAGGAATTGTCAGAAGGAACCGCTGTCACGTTGACATTATAGGTCGTGAATGGAGCAAGGCCGTCCACGGTCAGGAATTCCTTGTCAGGAGCCACTTTGTGTTCTCTTGGTCTGAAGTACTGGGACTGGGTCATGCCATCCGAATCAACGAATTCTTTCACGGCGTCGTAGGTTATCTGCAGGTACACAGGATTGAGTATCATTAGTTTGCATTGGAATTTCATGTTAAATTAGCCCTAAATGCTTTAAACGACGAATTTACATACCCGATATTCAATGGGATTGAGACGAACAGGCCTGGCCCACTTGAGCGTCATGCTGTGCGTACTCAAGTCATCAGCGGTCAACTGTAAAGGAACTTCCTCCGGCTTTAACCTAATAATGACTTTCTCGGATATTTTCCCCAAGCCACCCTTCGTCTTGGCACAAACAAAGACAGTGTACTGAGAATGTTTCTCCAAATTGATGAGATCTGCTGACTGAGTGACCCCGACTGAAGTACTTTGCCACGTATCATAATCCTCTATGGCTGTCGTCGTGTAAAATACTTGGTAACCAATCAGTCGACCACGAGCTGGTACGCCTTCCCACCACACCTGCAATACAAGAAAGAATTTTCAATTTCAGGGTGAAAGTTCGGAGAAAGTAAATATTGCAAAGCAACCTACCTCAACCGTAGAATCGGACGTGGGCATAGCTTGAACGTGTGTTGGAGAACGAGTCATTTCCTTTTCAGTTATAATTACAAACTTATCACTTAATGGTCCTCGTCCCTGACTCGTTGACGCACTCACTTGAACCCAGTACTCTTGATTTTGCTCAAGTGACCCAAATACAGCCTGGAATCAAGTTAATGAAACAACGTTTTAGACAATAGCACTCACATGCTTAATTTCCTCAACATTAAACGAAACTACCTTTGTTATTGTCACATTCCTCTCCGTGGAATCACCCATTTTCCGATGCAAAATCACATGATATCCAAGTATTTGTCCATTTCTTTGTTCAGGTACTGGTGGGTCCCAGGTGACTGCGACAACGTCAGTCATTTGAAAGCGAGTGGCAATATTCGTTGGTGGGCCAGAGGGAATTCCTTCAGGGGTAGTATAGTAATGAACTGCTTCTTGTCCGTAACCAATGTGGTTCCTTGCAGCGACACGGAATTCATAGGCTAATCCAAGCTCTGCAAAAAAAAATCACAAATCAGCATAATTAACCAAATTAAGAATCCGGAAGTCATTTATTTTTTACTATTAAACTATTTGTAAAATCTGACCTTTTAATATTTAGTTTTAGACCCAAATGTTAACCATTTTTCACCCGTCTACTCCCATAATTTTTTTCAAACCACGTTTTTATAAAATGTGTATACAGCCAGTATTTTATTCCTATCATGGAATCCCAATGGGGTCAAAACTCAAAACCAAGTAAAGTGGATTTCAGTCGAAATTGAGGTTAAAATGGAATATTAAAAGGTCACCCTCAACAAAATCATTCCATATTTCTATGACATTTCACATACCCAATTTCTGAATCTTGTGTTGGAGCACTTGAGAACCTTCAAGCAAGATTTCCTGGAGCTGTCCATTTTTGGGTCCGAATTTGAGTCGGTAGCCTCTCAATTCACCAAAAGTCTGCGTTGGTTTACTCCATTCCAGTTCCATTGTTACGCTACCATCGGAAGTAATTACTCTGAAAATATAAATTCAAAAATTAGGTTCAATATTTATCAATTGTTTCTTACAAATATTTTGAGCTATGTCCGTATAAATGTAACAACTTACTTAGACTTGAGATCAGGTCTCGAAGGAACTCCACCCGGAGTACGGACCACAACTTTCTTTGACCTCATTCCATCCCCTTTCCTCGTGAGTGCAGCCACTTGAACGGAATACCTCGTATCCGGCTGTAAATCCGATGCATTCAGCTCTCTCGCATTACCATCCAGAATATCATGTCGAATCGGCGGATTGAGCATATTATCTCCTTCCTCAGATAATTCTTGAACATTAATTTGATAGCCTCGAATCACACCATGCTTCTCATTCTGATTCGGTGTTTCCCAACGAATGGCTATCGTGGTTGAGTTCAACGAAGTGGCACTCACGTTCTGTGGTTCTCCAGGGACTGATTGGGACACACGAGTCAAATAACAATTAGTTCCAAGCTCAAATACTCAAGATTTCGAAACTAGCAGTACGTCACAGTATAATTTACAACTAAAAATTACGTACGTAGTCAAAATTACAAAAATTAAAATCAAAAAGCGTAATATTCTTGTATAAAGAAAGTTGTATTTTACGGTTAATGGAAAGATTTAGAATTCACGTGCAGAGAGATGTAAGTTTTACACTAAAGGAAGCAATAAGCCGCAGTATGCGTAGTTTTTTAGTTTGGTTTTTAGTAATTCCTGTTTACATTTTTGTCAAATGCCGATTTTAGAATTAGCAAGGCGTTAGCGAGACGCGGAAATGAAAAGTTGAGACATTTTCCAGTTAAAAGTCAAGAGGAACATAAGGCACTGCACACTTTTTGACGATTACAAATCTAGATACTGTTTTCACTTTGGTAAAAATATTGACCATTTCATCTCAATCAGGTCGACTATTTGCATGAGGAAAAAAACTTTAAAATATTTTTTAATTTTGTTTCCTTTACCAAATATATTTAACATTAAATGGCTGAAATGGTCAATATATTTTACACCTAGTATTACTCACTAGAACTTGTACTGATATGATGCGGAGTCACTTACTGTTGGCTGCTTATTGTGATGTGATGTTTGATTTTTTAGATAAATAGCGTTTCGTTCAAGGTAAGTGTTAAGAGTTAGTGGGAAGAAGGGAGAATACGTTTGATTTTGGATTTTTGTGTGTGTTTAAACATTTGGTTCGTCGTTTTCGAGACACGAAGAAGGAACGTCAACCCCAAACCCAAGTGTTTTTTTTTCAGACAGACACAAAAAAGAGACAAAGAAAGTAAAAAAATAATCAAATTATCTCAACAGTTAATTCAATTCCTCGTTATATTATTATAATGTATTTTGATGTAAAAAATTAAGATTCCCATTCAAAAACAATTTTTTGGTAAAGAAAAAAAGTTTGTGAGGTGATAAGAGACAAATGTTTTGTGAAGAAAGGAATAAATTCATACGTGTGTACAGACAAGCATGACACTAAATTACTAGTGTACGTACAATATGGAGACACAAGGAGTGAACACACAGGGACACACACGGGTAAAAATACATTACCAACTTAGATTTCTAAAATAAAATAATGATTTTGGTGTTGAAAGTATTGGGGATGGATAATTGAGATTGAGATTTGAGATGTGTAAATTGATTTTCAAACCATGCTGGGTAATGAGTTTGCATGACTTTTTGGCACATGGGTTCTGTTCTTGGAATTTTGTGTCAGGATTTGCGATTGAGAGTGCGGGTGCTACTCGGTGGTCAAGCGACCAAGGGTCAATTAACGGTCAGTTTCATTTGCTTTGCAGGATCTCTCGTTTTTGCCCGCATTGATATACATCATTTAAATATTTTACCCGATTACGTACGTCTACTGTCCGAATAAATATGTTTGCCGAAATACAGCAAAATACAGCAACATGGAACATGTGCCGGATTTTGAGTTTTCATAAAAATATTTAAAATACGAGCACTAGTTGCAAAATTACTAGTTCAAAATATGAAAATAATGTGTACACTCACTCTACAGGCAGATTATGATGTTGTCGTGGACGAATTGTGCATTTTGCGGCCACAATATATGAGCAATGGCCGGAAAATGTGTATTTTACGGCGTAAAACGTATACAATGGCGGGGAAATGTGTACTTTACGGCGAAAATCGTATACAATGGCGGGAAAACGTATAGTTTACGGCGACAAAAAGTGTACAATGGCGGCAAAATGTGTATTTTACAGCGAAAAAATTTGTATTTACCGGCGATACAACGTGTACAATGGGGGCCAAACGTGTATTTTGCAGTGACAAAACGTGCATAGTGGCGGGTAAAATAGGAAAAATCGTGTACCACGTGGAAGAAACTGCTCATCAGCTTTCGGTGAGTAGCTCCCGCATTATGAAATCCCAAGCCAAACAAACTCATGATAGATGTGATTGGGTTAATAGGTGTTAGGTTAAGAAGGTGTAACGGTGCGGAAGAAGTGTGAAGTGACAAGTGACTGATTAATTTGAACCTGCTCTGATATTCTGTAATTATTTTCTGTAATTACCACTTTGAGCAGAGTGCAGTGCAAGTGCCTTGTGTTGATCATAATTTAAACGAACCTATTTTATATTGTGTATAATGTGAAGAAGTGCATAGCTTGTGTGTGGGCAGTGCAATGCATGAGGGAGCAGATCCATGTAAATCTTTTGAATATTGTAGAAAAAAGAAGCATGAGCAAATAGAATTATTTTGGTTAGTAAGTAATAATTATCCAACAGAACCAAAGTGGAGAAGATTAGTAGCTAAACAATGGAATGTACAGCAAAAAGAGTGTTAATATATTGTGTGTAGAAGAGGAAGCTACAACAATATGATACGGATAAAAATGTTGGAATAAATATATGAGTAATTTAGCACTTTCAAAATGCTGCGCAAAAAATTCATGGTTTTTAAAAATTTGTTTTGAGTATAAAAGAGGGTTAGTATTACAAGAAGCTCCTCATGCAAAACATTGCTATATTAGTGTGTGCAAATATAAGTAGAAATGTTCAACCCATTCAAATTCAACCCAACCCTTGAAGAGAAAGTAAGTGTAGTACTGAAATGTGTTTTATGTGTAGATTACTTGGGAGGAGAAAATGAATTCAAAAGTTCATTCAAATTAGTTTAGGAACAAGGTGTCAAATGTCAAATTAGAAAATTCGGTATCGATGAACGTAGTGTGCGATTTGTAGATTCATTTCTGGTGATCGCACATAACACTCGTGCATTGATACCGAAATTCCAATACAAGTAAAGTCCATGCACATGCAAATGTAAGTGAATAAATATTAATAGAAGGGTTAAAGTGAAGCACGACTGTTCAATGGTAAGCACCCGTTGTAAGCACAAGTTTGAAGAACCTAATTCCAATGTAAGCACTCATCATGAAAATAGGACACCAAAATACTGGGCGGATATGATAATTGTCACCTTTTGATAAGCAGCACTCCAATAAAACCGAGTACCTTGCGTGTTTTTGAAAAGCTTGAAAAAAAATTTCAGATTTTGAGCCGATAAGATCATAT
>JAQFYU010000092.1:0-36423 GCA_034694905.1 Ceratophysella granulata | reverse complement strand
AGAAAGTATAATTTGGCTGCACTACAAGAACATTGTAAATTGTAACACGTATGACGTACGTTCAAACTTGAATGGAATTTTTTTTTGCATCGTCGACGTGTACCTAAACATAACCATTGCCCATCCAAACAAATGACACAAATTGAAAGTACAGATGCTAAAATGAAATAGTAGAGCTATTTAGCAGTAAAGTGTGGAATATTAATCCATTCTATGTTGGTTTAATGCGTCTATGAATTGTATTTGCTAGTGCAATGCAATGCAACCTCAAACCGCAGCAGCAGCAGCAGCACTCAAACACGATTGAGTTCAAAAAATGTGAAGAGAGGATTTTAAATTCTCTCACTAAAGGCATCTAGAAGTAGTTGTACTCAGTGGTTTACTTGAGAATATACCGTCATTGGTTGATTTGGCAAAGACACGCCCTTCATTGGAAATTGGACGTACGTTCTGGAAATATGCAGCCCGTGCATTCTATTGCTGCTGCGTTGTCTCATACATACAATACTTGTGCATCTCGTCTCACGAAGATCAAACCCAGAGGGTGCATGTTATCAGATGAATGGAGAGCTGAGAGAGATGGATGGAGAGATTTGTCTATTGCTCAACGTGAACGCGTTTTACTCCATATCAGCTGATTATTATTATTATATTTTATATGCTGATAAGGCTTAGGAGAGTTTTGCATTTAACAACTAATAGACGATGAACGATGACAGATACCGTAACACGTTGATGTTTTCCACTCATATTCAAAGCGACGTTGTTTTCCTTTCAGGTATGTAAATAAGGTTTTTACTTTGAGAATAGATATGGTTAAAAGTGGACATAATTTGGTTTTAAGTTATAAGTGGATTAAAAAGGGATGGGAAAAATACTAGAATAAGGCGAAAAGCAGAATAGTGACTTTTAGGCAAAATTTGGTCAAAATAGGAATTCCCAAGTGCCACACAAATAAAAAGTCCTTTTTCAGCTCAGCTGTTAAAGTCGTCGGTCGCTCGATCCGAATCCAGGTCAGTTGGGCAAAAGTTACTTGGGCAAAACCCAAAACTAAGAAAAATGGACACTTGGGCAAATCGGATATTTTGCTTATCTTTTTAGTCAAGCCAGTTGGGCAAAATGCCTCAAAAAATTTTGATTATCAAAATTGTTGTAAAACAATGGCCGAAAATGGTCGTAACGTAAAACGAACTAAGTTATAAACCAAACTAACACCATAAAAATTTGTACATCAAAAGTCAGGAACACATTTTGCGATTTTGGTTATCCATTTCATGAACGTTGGATTCTTATAACGTCAACTGTACTTTTCACATTGTTTAATTGATGATGCTGTTGAGGTAGCGATTTTTGGCTCGTTGAAGCCTTGGTAGTCCACCAGGAGCTGTGAGTCGCATTAGAGAATTTTCGGTATTTCGTTGGAACTTTCCGATCAGATAGCAAAATCTCCACATATAGGAGGCCGCTTAACACCTAAAGCCTTGTTGAATGGAACCCTTCTGCAAAATTGGAAGTTCTTGGAATTCCATTGGCGAACTGAAACTGATTTGCCTGGAAGTAGTGCATAAATCATAGGAAATGCTTCAGGCCTGTTTCTTCCCTCGGCATCTTGTTCATGAAACACGGCGTGGATTATATACACTTGACCAGCTGGGCCATGTGGACCCATGTTTAACCTTTCCAGTTGGGCAAAAAAAAAAAATAAGGAAAAAAACGGTTTTGCCGAAGTGTCCTCAAGTGCAGTTTATCCTAAAAGTTTGGTTTTGCCCAAGTGACCGACTACCCTCGATCCAACTTATAACCTGAACTAGGCACTATGCAGAAAAATTGTTTAAGGGTCATTGCATTGAAAAGGTCAAGGGTGACAAGGTTCTCATCGAGTGTACCGGAGAAAATTTGCGGTGAGCTGGAAAAGATATGCAAAAGATTTCAATTGGGAAATACAAGAACGATTTCAAACTGATGGAAATCGGAAATGAAAATCAGGGCAAGGATATTGAATCGATTGAAAGGAAGTGGGAAATAGCATGCGACGGGATTCTAAACATACCTATAAAGTGATAGAACTGGCTGGCATATTTCAAACTTCATTTTTCAAACTCAAGGCATCATCAAGCTAAAAATATTGAAATAGTTTGGACGAGTTGGAATTAGAAATTTAAGAATGCGCTTTTGATGACGATGCCGATGGCGTTGGAAAGAGATCAAAATGAAATTGGTCAAATTGAGCTATAACGTGTTTTAAAGGTTGCTATAGATGATTCAGAAATTCGATAAATACGCTGTTCTCCCAAACTTGGCGCTGTAATTTTTGTGATGTAACTGGATCACTAATCTATTTACTTTTAATTTGATAGACGTAAAAAGTGGATTGAAAACTGTGGAAATCCTGAAATAGCACAGTTGAGCGACCGTCAACTGCGAGGTCGTAGACTGTGCTCCGATCATTTTGAGAATAGTTCATTTGCAAACCTTAAAACCAAAGAGGCCCTCACCGACAAGGCAATTCCTATTGTCTTCGTTGCTGGGAAATCAGAAACTAAGAAGACATCAGGCGACGGTGGAGCTGATGGGGATACAGAGTCTCCGTTGAAGAAGAAGCCAGGGCGTCCCCCGAAGACACCAGTGGTTGTCAAAAAAGAGGCAGAGGAAGAGGTCAAGGATGATGAGTGCGTTGTGAAAGTTGAACGTAAGCCCAAAACCCCGGTTGTAGTCCCACAACCTAAGGACCAGGATAAATCCGTCAAGGACGTGGAATTGCAGACACCGATCAAGCGAGGACGGGGTCGTCCACCTAAGAAGAGCATTCCTCTCGAAATTGAGGGTTCAGAAGAAAATATGCCAAAAAATGAAAAAAAAAAGGTGTCAGAAAATGTTGAAAGCAAGACTTCGACTATTGAGAAGTAAGTACTTACTAGAGCAAGATGCCGAACAAAATATATGTGCGTTACGTATCTAATTTTTTTGTTTCGAAATCACAGTATCTAATTTTCCATTGATTCCCTTGTCATGTACATAGGCGTAAGAAATCAATGGAGAGTTCAGAAATTCCTGAAATTGCACCAATATTATCGGGCCGCTCCCTTCGAGGGAACCGCCCGCCCGACGCAGCAGAGGCGCTATCTGTTACCAAAGAAACCACTGTTAGTGTGGTACCCATTTTGGATAAGAATAACAAGGTGGAAGAAAAGCCGACTACCAAGCGAGGACCAGGACGTCCGTTTAAGAAGAAACCGTTCAGCACAGAACTGGTTAGAAACGAGGAGCTAAGGGCATGGACAAAAGTCACTGGTAACGCCCCCCCACTTGAATCTAACAAACGAAAATACCCACCAGCGAAGAATTCTACTACATCTCCCAAACGGATTAAGCACGATGACGAGACCAGTAGTTCTGTTTCAAAAGAAACTGGGAATCGCGTGCAGGAAGAGGAAAACAAGACAGCGGGAAAGTCTGGTAAGCATTACTTTATATAATTTAAACCACTAAAGCAGCTTGACCTTTTGTGAAGTAGTTAAACCGCACCATATAATCCTTTCCATTCATAGCTGGGTCAGTTGCTTCTGTGGAGTGTAAAACGGTTGCACTACCTTCGACGTCTAATATTCCACTTGGAGAAGTAATGGTCAAGACCAAGATTCAGCCTGATGGAAAACGGAGATTTTCAGAAGCCGCGGGTTTTGAAAAAT
Organism: Ceratophysella granulata; assembly: GCA_034694905.1. Lineage (NCBI taxonomy): Eukaryota > Metazoa > Arthropoda > Collembola > Poduromorpha > Hypogastruridae > Ceratophysella > Ceratophysella granulata. The sequence goes on along the minus strand of JAQFYU010000092.1, from coordinate 32,734 downwards.
TACACGAAGTTGTGAAGCAGAAGTGCAAAGTTTTTGACAATTTTTGTGTCAGCGGGATCATGTTTGATCCTATCAAAAAGCTGAAAGTGATGTCAATTATGGAGATGTATGTTTCAGATTCTGGAACAGTGGAACTTAAGAGAAATATTCAGGTAATTCCTTCAGCTCCACCAGCACAAATGTAAATAGACTGATTCTGAAACGCAGTATGATAAATGCAGTATAGTTTGATTGACAATTAATCCATAACTACTATTGATTATTTATATTCTATGAAATTTTTCGTAATATTCCAGATCTTTGAAGACTTTTCTATGAAAGTTCATATTTACGGTACGGATATGACGAAGAAGTTTGATTCTATCACGATCTTGGGTGAAAAGGAGATCATGAAGCTGGTCACCCGCGTTTCAATTGCCAGCTTGTGCCGTGGAGTTTCCAACTTTACGGTGGCTGACAGCAACCGTTTTCCAAATAGTGTCAAGCGAGGAAGTATCTGGTATTCGTCAGAGTGTCCACTAATTGTAAGCTTGGGTCTAGGCAACATTTGCGAATCATGTTACAAACTTCGAGGAAGTCATCGTCGACGCAGGGCAAAGGAAAAGGCCGAGAACGCAAAGCGTCAGAAAATGTAAGCCATCAACACAGCTAACCAGCAGCAGAGTATACAATTCCACGTCTGTGCGCGCCGCCATTTGAAATGCAGTTATATTATAATATTTGGAACTTAGAGTAAACTATTCGAGTCTTTGCATAGAATAGTTGATTGTGAAGGTATTTTCAGTGTATCTTCCAACTGCTTAATGTATCCAATCTCATATCGCATGGTTCTGTCCTATGTCTAATGTCGTTGTTTTTCTTTGTAGTATTAAGGAGGTGAGTCCAGGACAGAAAGTGGCCAAGTCTAAGTTTGTGGGAGCGCTCTATGGTAAGCTCGATGGTTTTACAAAGAAAGGAGAAGACTGGGCTGCAGCAATTGAGGCTAGTGCAGCTCAACTTGCTGCTGAAATCGCTGCTCTTAAAGCTGAAAATGCCAAAGCAATGGCAGATGCAGAGACTCCAATTCCTGAACTCGAAACGTTTGAGATCGAGACCAAAAAGAAGAAGAAAGCAAATCCTTGCTTACGTACTCGTGTCCTCAAAAAGGCAAGGCGGACAAATGTGAAACCGAAGAAAGTGGCGGATAGAATGAATGTAAGCTTCACATTCACACTTTTGTTTCACCGGATATTGTTGCTTCAATATTTTATGTAAATCCTTTAGTTCAGCATTGGAACGAGTTAGTCCTTTTTGCTCAGATCGACGTTGCAAATGTTATGAGTGCAACCTAAAACCCTATTGTCCAGTCCAGTACAAATATGCTTAAATGTGAATGACCCGCATGAATGAACCACATGTGTACTATATATGTATGGACTGTATCGTAAAAAAAACCTTGGTCTCTGATTTGCAGAGAGCAGTAATCTCGTACATGGCGCGTGAGACTCCATTGGATGGCCTTGAAGGTGATGATGGAGAGGAAGCGGGTGGCTCTGACGGCCAAGTCGTCTATTCCTCGAACATGCTCGAGCACTTCGTGGACGTTGGGGAGAATAATATTATTATTCAGGACGGAGCCGAATTCACGTTGGCGGACGGTCAAGAGTACGAGTTGATTGGGGAGGCGGAACCCAATAGTTCCGGTCGCCATAGCTTTCAGCAATTTGGAAATGAGACTTATGAGATCGTTGAAGTAGATGATCAGACAATTGCTCAGTTCGCTGCTCAGAACGGGGGTATGTTTCTGCCTGATGCATCAAACCTTCAAGTGACCCAGTTGGATCCAAATGATCCTAATCATCAACAATTCATCAAGGTTCTCACACCAGGAGAGTACTACGAAGCTGCTTCCTCCTAATGCAGAAAAACTCAAATTTTCCCTTCACGTTGTTAATCAAATCACGTGCAGTCGAAATCTTCACGATTTATCATCTACTAAGTATACAGTTCAGAAGTTTCTTAGATTTTAGTAACTTGGGTTGAAGAATTTTAAGCTTAAGTCCTAGTGCACGATTCAGCTCTTCGATGGTGGAGTCCACGTGAAACCTTCTTAGAACCACATTTTGAATACGTTTGGCTTTGGATCATAAGAATTTATAAGTTGGTCGAACCGAGAGTTCAAAGTGGTTTGGGAGACGGTTTTACGAAACTCCTTTTGTTTATTGTAGCTATGCTCGAAAGTTTTTAATTTGAATGAGAAATTCTAGTACGTAATTAAAGTAAGCTCGGAATGGAATTTCCTTGGGAACTGGATAGCTTGAAACTTTGCAATAATTTGTGTGTAAGACTAGTAAAAGTCAGTGTAAATTCATGTTTGTGTTAAAGTAGTTTTAGTTCAATTGGAGTACGATGTGGACTCGTATTATTTTGAACTTTGAGATCCAAAGGGTTAAACAAAAAGAAGTTAGAGACCAGTATCCACATCATCTTACCTTAGAATGCCGCACTCTGTATTGTGTTCCTCATGAGGAAGGGGTGCAGCATATTGTTCGTATCTTTCTTATGTAATGAAAGTGACCTTTGTTTGCAAGCAGTCAAGTTGTAACGGCGTAGTTGAATCGTGCTCTAGAGATTTGAGCTAGAAAACTTATACTGCTTATGTATTTTAATTCTCTCAAACCTTCTAATGATAGAATTTTGAAGTTTTATTTGAATAATAAATACTTGTTACTTATAGCTTGTTTGTACACTACCGTTCCCGTATGCTCTGCATCATCTGTGAGTAAATATATTTTTTGATATTCTTGGCAGAGCTGGTAAGTTTAGAAAAACTGAAAGGACGTCATGTACTAATACTAATTGTGGATAAGGAGGCCACTGCAAGGGCAAAATTCAGGAACTAAGAAATGCAAAGTTGTGAGGCCACTGATCCATCCTCAAACAGCAAAGGACGTTTTTTGAGTTTCTGAACTTATTAGACCCTTCTGTCCCGAATAATTGCGATTTGCGATTAAAGAAAATGTGTGGTTCGTCCTATTTCATACCATAAAAAAGGGAATGTGACACATGTGGAAGTTGAGAGTCAATTGATTCTTTTATTTTTACACTTGCAAACTTCAGTTAGCACAGGAGGCTGATTGGTGTACAATTTGTTTGTTTTCTTTAAAATTAGGATTATTAGGCTCACCATATATGTAGTACACTAGATAAAATTCTACCATTTATAAAATAAAAAATACACAGGCGGAGACAAGAGGACTTATTACTGTTCCCGTTCTCTCCATAATTTTCCTTATTCTGTATTTATATAAATTAACAAGGCATGGCAGGAGCTACTGTACTGTATCGATTACTTTGAACTATACATCGTCACTTTCTCAAACACCACACTCACTAATTAATTACTATTGTCAAGACTCGTACTCATACGTATATTTCATTTCTCAGCTTCAATACCTACAGTGGCCTACGTAAAGATTAGTATAAGACAAATATACTATGTAGTATTAGGTCGGTGGGCTTATTAGTCATTTTGGTAAATTCCTTAGCATGTAAAAAAACCTACTATCTTTCTAGTTACAAAAAAAGAACACTTAGTTTTCCAATGTAGCAACTTCAATCAGAAAGGTCCATTTCAAAATCCCATGGGCCTCTCCCAGTTTCTCGGTTTCCATGAGTGTATGTCTAGTTCTACAAAAGTCTAGAATTTTGTTACAAGGCACAGCTTTTTAAATATTATAAGTAGTAGTTTGTGGTTTTGATCATATATTTTCCTAACGAGGTAAATTGGGTTCTTCTCTTACTCTAACCAATAGGATTTAGTGCTACAATTAGGACATGGACACATGCATGTTCATCAGTGACAACTCTAAACCCGTTTTGAATTCACGCTGAGTTTCCATTACTTCTGCCTGCCTGTAAGTACGTACAGAGTTAGTGTAAATATTCGGACTATTATTTAATTAACACTAAGTTTCGTGGTTTGTTTTTGGTGGGAAGGATGAAAAAAAGTTGTGAAAAATTGGACGGAGTCTAGCATTAATCATTGACGGACTCGGTAGGCCAGACTCTCAAATACTCTGCATCTAATTTTCACAAACTTTTGAAATATCAATATGGACAACTACTAGCTACAAAATCAGGATTCCCCTTCATGCCATACTCTAATTTCTTCTTCCTTGGCATTTGAAAATCAAACTTGTATTTGAACTATAAACATTACCCAACAAGTTCTTCTTAGCACTCTCAACACACGTGTTGCTCCGCCTTCTTCCGTCTCTCAGAAAATTAGAACCTTTCCCTTGACGTGATACAATAAATAATATTCAAACTAAACACTTGGGCCTACCAAAAAAAAAGAGACGAGAAACATGGCACTGCCTTTTGGCATGACCACAAGAATGGCCACAATACTTTAAAGTTTTCTTTCAAATACAGTTCCAAGTGAGTCACGTCAACCTATTCATACTACCAAAATATTTGACAAATACAAGTTTTCTTGAGTAGGAAAAAGTGTTCCAGTTTCCAACTTATAAGTGAACCACATATTCAATTCTGGATCCTCCAACAAGCCCTTTACTTGACTCGCCTGTCGACGTTGTCGTCTTCACTCCTGTCATGTTTGTTATAGCCTCATTTGGATAGTCAGTCTTCTCAGGTTGTCCACAACTACTGTTTGTTCGCCTCGGGTCCACGAGGACGGTGGTGGGAGGAAGGTCACTAGGATTCAGATTAATGTCAGTATAGGTCCCAGTGGTGCAGTTATTAAGGTTTCGTGGGCTGGGCGTTGCATGCGTTATGGTGACCAGGTTCTCCGTCAAGTCCCGATGAAGGTTGTTGACAGAGTTATGTGGTGTGCTGAACGTTGGACCATTCACTTTTACAATTGCCCCGACAATACTCGGCTCGTAAAAACTCGTCCTCTCTTCGCCCATTAGCGGAATCATGTTGGGAGGAGAATGTGTGAAAAAGGCCATCTTCTCCCTGTCAAAAATTAAATTATTAGATATTTCATTCAAGCTTCAAGCTAATTAATTCCGTTTCTAGTTGGTAAAATGTGCAAATATTTTGGTAAAAACGTACTTGAATGAAATCACATCCGGCTTTCCTCTGGGTGTTCGACTCTTTCGTAGTTTGTAGATTTCTCTCGATGTTCTCTTGAGGAGTTTTTCCATTTTGGTACTTTCCTTGCCTTGTGCGGACAATGGATCTACGGGTGGTTGAGGGTGGAGATGGAATAGATCCTGGAGTCGGTTGTCATCCAGTAAAGAACTCATTTTCCCAGAGTCACCAGCTGCCTTGGCTGCTTCCAGCTGCTCCTTCAGAACTCGAAGACGCCGGATTTCTTCTTGCAAAGTTTGCAATCGACATTGCTGAGCCTATCGAGTTAAAAAATGCAATGAAAGTGACCAGATATTACTAGTACTGTATTTAATACGTGGAGTGTCTTAATCGACAACACAGCAAAAAGCTTCAAGGTTTCAATTACGGTAATACCTGTCGATCCAACTCCAAGTCAATTGACGTGCGCATAGTTGGAATAGCTGGCTTGGGCTTGGGCGTAACGGATTGAACAGCTCCAGCCTTCTTCCAGCGCAGAGACCGTCGTTCTAATGAGCCTCTCTGGAATGCAGCTGCGCTTGAGCTCTGATCGTTTCCGCTTGACGGCAGACGAAGGCTTCCGCTCGAGCCGCTAGAGTAGAGATGTGGTTTACGGTACAACGGCATTGAGCTGTCACTGTCACTCCGGTTCAACTAGAGAATCACAATAGGAGCCAAGGATTAGACCGTGGGATCAAAGCATAGACATGTACCGATGGGAAGAGAGTATTTGCTCATTCCTTGAATTCCATTCCATTCATTCACTCCACATCGCACTCCATTTTGGAGCTGAGACGATTGCCAACATTTAAATGAAGATAAAAAGTCTCCTTGAATGCCAAACTATCTGTAGCCACATTGCATCTCCAGCTTCTGGCCTTTTCTCTGCCTCCTTGCCTTTCTACGTCTAAAGCGTTGCTTCTCGGATACTACACAGACGTCATTCCTCATTTGCATTCCATGGGGAAAACACAAACAAAAGTTGTATGTGTTCCAAAAAATTTCAACAGACAGAGCTTCGCCAACTATTTATAATCCTGCATTACTTAAAAATACTTTCGGCTCCTGCTATGACAAGCCCTTGCCTAGGAGAAACACTTGGATCTATATTGCTAAAATTGGCAAACTAAATTCGCAATAATGTCCTACCCAGCTTGTTCTACTTAATGTGATAACTTCTCGGCACATGGCTATCAATAAAAATAAGAGTTCGGTAGTCCTAAAGCCCAACAACTCAGAAAAATCTCACAAAGTCTGGCATTATTCGCCGAAACATAAAGAAAAAAAAATTATCCCAAAAGAAATTCCACTTAAACATTCATTATTTGCATATCTGACTCTTTGTTCTTCGCCGTGTGCCGAATACACACTAACTAGATTGGAATGCCGAATTGCACAATTCCACATACTTAGAAGAAGACAATACACTACACGTTTCTGCTCAAGGATCTTTGTGATGCTATAAGTGTCATTCCACGTACTTGAAATGAGTATATTTACCAACCACGAAAATTCTGATGAGCAACTCCTTCTTTGACGTAAATCTGCTCTTAAAAAGTGCAAACTTACTCGACACACGTAGTCGTTTTTGTTGACTACAGCACTTGGTGAAAAGGTCTGAGACCGCTTGATGACAATGGAACCTTTGGTGAGTGAAATGGGTTTGGAACTGGTTCCTCGATGATGTCCTTTCGTTTGAACAAATACGCATTCTGTATTGGTCGACTTGTCTTCCGTCTCAATTTCCTCAGCTTCCAACGGAACTTCTTGAATGAAGTCTAAAGCATCTCGAATGGCATTTTCCTGTCCATCTTCTGCTTCTTCGTCTTCCTCGTCCGAAGAAACCAACTCGTTCTTCTCATCTCCACTTTCGGGTAAAGCTTCTGTCGCACACTTCCATTCTGCAGCTCTCTGATGCCATTTGTCCATGTCACTATGAAATGTGTCTCCATCTGGAATTTGGGTTAAGAGGACTGACATTAGATACAAAAAATACACCACGAATAAAAGACACATATAGTTGAATGTTGATATTCGCTGAGCATTTACTTACATTAAACGCAACAATCAACCGAAATCAAGCAAATTAATTCAAATGTTGTGAATACAAGTCATCAGATTGTACTGAGTCATCATAGCACACTATTTATTTCCTGTAGTTTGGACACGTGTTGGTGGTGTTACTGCTACATTTGTTCATGTTGCATCATTTTGAAACGCGGATTTTAGAATGAATCATAAAATTCCAATTTTTAGGGTAGAACTCAAGGTGACAGATACTCGTTTTGTTGAGGATCATGAATATGAATTTGAGATAAAAATAAGCCCGGTTAGGGAAGTAGATAATACAAGGTGATAGCGTAAGTTAAGTTAAAGTCCTGTCACATGTGAACTATTCTGTGAGTCATTTTCCTACCTGTTCAGTTGGAGATACGTTCGAAGTTCGAAGGGTCTATGCACTTGTTTGCAAATTACAAACCCATTAGGGATGAGCAAAAAACCTCTGAGTACTGACCTTTAACGCTAGGCTAATCGAAGACATTCTCTTACCATGATTCCTTGTGAGTGTTGAAGTTTGGGAGGAAATAATGGTTGACTCATCGCTGGATTCTTCCTTTAAATTGGTCTGTCGGCCAGAAGTGGATGTACAGGCAATGCTGATCTCACTCTCCTGCTTCGAGTGGTGCGTTACGCCAGTGGCTGAATTCCTATCTGCGGACTCTATCAACTTGTCACAACCTTCTGTCCCATCATCCTCAATCTCATCACTTTCCATTTGCAAGAAATGGAAACTGAGAATATTGTACCAACGGGTGGATGAGGAGTCGGCTTTGAAGTCTGCTAGGCTTACTTGTGAACAACCCTGTATATTCAAACGCATTTTAGATAGAAGCTTAGAGCCTTCCAAATTCGAAATTCAGCTTCACAAGGCTTACCAAACAATGCTCGTATCCTGAAGGGGAGATGCCATAAACGTTCACTTGTAAAGTCTTCCCAAATAATTTACTCAGTGGTACACTAATAGGGAAAGTTTCTCCTAGCGTTACTTTATTATCCGCATCTACTGTCTTCGTGCAAAATTGGCAGGGAACTTTTGGGATTGCCGGTAACAGTGCTAATTTAATACTCCTGTAAGGTTCATACAAATAATTAAGTTTCACCTTAGAAGACCAATAAATATGACATATCAAGCTGACTAATCTGCAGTTACTTACACTTTATGATTTTCTGGTATAAACAATGCACTCAGATTCCTCGCACGCTCAATTCCAATATGAAGTTCAGAGTCCGCAACGGAATACCTGTTGGACGAACAACATGTTTAAGCGTTTGCCACATAACACATAACCAAAGCATGTCATTTGAATGTTTACGTTCTTCAATCATTTATGGATTAATAAAATAGATTACCTTAATTTAATTTTAACTTGAGCTGTTTCCACGTTCAGCTCTCGTAGAACACCACCTTCTTTCTTAGCCACTCGATTATTGGAAGCCTCGAACACGCCGCTGTCTCCAGCAACTGACTCGTCACTAACTGCTGCTGAAACGGACCGCGTATTCGTTCCTGAAGAAGACCCTTGAATTCTAGACGACGTATCCTCCTGTGACTCTTCCACTGTCGAGTCTTCATTCGGAACATACTCAGAAATTGGAGATAATGGAGGCAGCGCAGAATAGGATCCTGACTTCTCAACCTGGTGAAAACATTTTATGTTAATACATTAAAATGTAACTATAACTATGAATTTGAGTTGACGCAAATCAATGGGACTTCAGTAGCACCTCATCAATCGATAAAATATTGTCGTCCATGGCCGCATTTTGTTTGAATATTCCAATTATTAAGGAACTTTTTGTGTATTTGTCATTTCGGGTTCAGATCCAATTTCCTAACATTCGCGCCGAAAGTTAAGTTTTGCAGCTAATATAGTGTGACACATCAAAAATCAAACGGATCATATTCCGATTTGAAGGAACGCAAAAGAAACTCTAATTTCGATCATCCACATTCCAAATTCAGGAACGGAACATTTGCCAATGAAATGAATCACAGCAGAATCCAATGGCGCTGTTGTAAAGAAAAAGCGGAGTTTTGACGTCAGTCTCTTCCAAATAATGGAAGTGAGATTCGTAGCGTCAAGGATAAGTAGGAAGAGAGCAAAAACTCGTAAATTGAGGAGGAGGAGAGAAACGAATATTCCTGACAGCCAATAAATTAATCCGGATAAAGAGAAAAACAAGTTATTCCAATTACAATATTTAATTAAAAGATTGGGTTACCCTCAGAATTGGAATTCTGCACTCTTTTCGGCCCAGATTCTCCTACATCTTGTACGAGAGTCTAGTCTACAAAAGTCATCCAGATGAAAGAGTGCCAATGATGCGATGGCAAAACACTACTGTATTCCGATATTAGTGTACAAAATACAAACAGAACGGAAGCCTAAGCAAACCTAAAGCCTAGCCTCTCTTCGTGGCAGAATTCCTCAAGCTATAAGCTATCAGATGCTAATATGCCTGGCATAAGAATTTACCAAAGAATTACTTACAGAGGCACGTTAACATCAAGCTCTCTAGACATACTGGAATCAGCCCGACGACGGGCTAAACCATAGTCAATTCTTTTATCTAAATAACTGAAATGTGAAACGACGAATGACTTACCTCAAACCTATTTTCGGCTAAAAAGGAGAGTTCGGCTAGTGAGTCTTCTAAAGTAGGATTTGAACAAGTGTGCGGACCACTCATGCGTCGCTGTTTCTCAATGAAGGCTTGTTCGTAAGAGGGCGGAGGTCCAATTTCATAGGGTGACACGGGCGGTGAGACTGAGGAGAGGGAACTTCGGGGTGACAGTGAGGGAAGGGACTGATGGGAAGCAACCAGTTGGAGTTGAGAAGGTGGACCATGGATACCAGACGACAGTGGGGTCAGGTCTTCTCCCAATCCGTTAGGGTCAACATTCCCTTGTTCGCTACATGCATCACAGGTCGTGGGCGTAAAACTACTGTTCCCTGCAGCTGAACCCTAGGATTTTCAAACATGTTGCTTATTATAGGGAATCCTCCCTTAAATTGTTCGGGGTCAAGGGTCAAGGTACTTCTGAGGTATTGGTAGCATAGCAAATATTTTAAGCATGCAAGGTAATTGAGACCAAAATTTTGGAAATCATCTAAAAGTATTGTCTTAGCAATTTGACATAAAATTATATTTCGGTGAAATTCCTGAAAGGACATAGAACTGTCTGATCTCCTGTTCACGGTCCTTTCTTCGTTAGTTAGCGCGACAAACGTCTTGAAAGAGTAAGAAGCCAATTCAACATTCTTCTCATTTTTTTTTCAGCTCCTGCTGTATTTCGCCGATAGAGCATTCCATTATGAAGAAAAAAAATGCAAAGTATGTCTCTGTGGAACTATTTTTGTAATCTGTGAGGGGCGTTACGTCACGAGAAAGCTCAGCAAGACGCTATTCTTCGTATAACATACCCAACACATGCATTCCTTTGGAAGAAGTAACAATGGGCTCACTTCTGACATGCTAATGAATGCAAAGGAATGTCAAGATTATTGCTTCTGGAACTATTACGAGGCTTTGATACAGCCCAAAACTTTCACCTTGGCCTTCATAGTTCAAGTCATAATAAAATCTTAAGTACGCAAACCCATGCATTATAAGTTTATATACCTAGTTACAGCGTGGAAACTGCCAAAGAAATGACAAGGAGAATTTGTATGTGGTCATACCTGAAGGAGAATTTCGACTCGTCGGTGCAAGTCTGTCATATTGACCGCATCCGGTTGTGTTGAAGGAGCTCCATAAATGTCGGTGAAGCTCAGGCTTGATAAAGAACCCTGAAAAGAACAATGATTAATGAGCAATGTGTTGTCATAATTGTCTAAACATGGAATTCGTTTCAACAAAAAAATTTCAAAGGGTTGGTCAATTTTCATAGATTCAGATTCTGGATGCTGGATGCAGCTTTACTCGTTATTAACAAGGGAAGCTTCGGACAACTATTTTTCGTTTTCATATGTGTCAAAATATAGTACGCTAATTTTAAAAGCTTGAACCAGTTCGACTTAAAAGCATGTCAGATCTGTTCCATTATATAAATAAAATCGTTCGCAATTTCTTGGAAACTAGAAATATCTCAGCTGAATTCCTGCAATTGATATCAAGTCGAAGAATACCCGAAGTAAATATGCAACTGAATTAAACACAGGAACTAAATGTCGAATCAAACTATCTTAGAGAAATATGAATAAAATTGAATTAGGCATCCGAGAGGCATACCCATTTAAATTAAACACCAGAAAGATATCGAATTATAATAGAATACCAAAAATATATATGGTTTCACGGAACCGGAAATACATTTTGAAATGAGCACGCAGGATTACGGACTTGGTTCTGCTATACTTACCTTGCTCGAGGCTTGACTTGAGCTGAGAGAGGCGAGTGAGGAGCTAGATGACATGCTCAAAGTGCTGGCAGAAAGAGATTTGAGTCTTCCCTCCAGAGCCGCCATTGAATTAAGAGCATCTCTCAGTTTATGGAGCAAATTCTGTTTCTCCTCATGAAGCCTTAGCCTATCCGCAATATTCCGTTTGGCCATATCAGCTGCTAAGCTTAAGTCCCCTTCCAACCGATGAATTTCCGTTTGTATCCCTACCATTTCCTGCAGTGGTCTTGACTTGGGACAAATACTTCGGAGTTCACGTAAAAGCTGTTCTTTCTCTTGAAAAAGAAGAAGCCGATCTTTGTCAGACTCCACCTCACCGGGCTCAACACTTTCTTCCAGTTCCGAGAGGCGTCTTTGAATTTGTTGAACGTCTTTACGACTCTCGTCGTATTGAAGTCGGAGTCTCGCCATCTCCGCCAGCCTCGCTCCCAATGGCACCAACTACGCACAACAAACCATAATAAATAGTAAAGCGGGACCGCAGACTAAGTGCTTCCGACTGGCATTTATTTTATAGTCCAATCAAAACCCAACTTATGTTTGTTTACTCAAAACATTTCTAATTGGGATGATATTGGGAGTCAATGTCAATATGTAGATAGGCTAATCCTAACATAGTCTCACTTTGACAAGCCAGAGATTCGGAATAAGTTTGAGTGCTTCCAGCTTCTCGAATCCCAATTAAGTAGGATGTGGGCTTGGCTAGGCAGAATTGGCTAAGACACGCACACCATTCCAACGGACTTCTGTCAATATTTGAGGCTAATAGGTGCGTGCGTTATCAAAGGCAGGCCATCGATTTCATTTAAACTGACAGTTCGTTTAAATTAACAGCTCCGTGCAAATTACAGATCATTTGCATGCAGAAAAACAAACAGGGCTAAGGGTATTACAATTACAAATAGTACGTTATTATAAATTGTGAAAATGAAGATGTCATCTTAGTGTGATGGGGAAAACTAATTTCTTCAAGAAAATTGACTGCTCACCTCGTTACCAGACAAGTCCGTTTGACTGGCAGTACTAAATTTTTCCATTGGAATGCTGAGAGTGGAGACGTCAGGAGAACTATCCGCAGTTTGAAGTCGGGTCAGATCTTCCTTGTGTCTTGCCAGACTTTGCATCAGTTCCGCTCTTTCCTTCTCACCGGACATTAGAGATTTTTGAATGCTTCTCAACTCGTTCATAATGGCCTGAGCCTCTCCTACTGTGTAGCAACTACCACTCGACAACTTCTGTTCGACTTGAGCTAGAGTGGTGAGGCCTTGTTGCTTCACTGACACTTCGTGTCGGATCTGGTCCAATTCTTGACGGAGACGATGAACCCGAAGCTTGGCTAGTGACACGTCCTGCTTCAGTAGGTCCGGATCATATCGAGATGAACTTGTACTGGATACTACATATTGGGATACAAAATCGACATTCAGATTCATCCTGTCACCAAAGAATCTCATTCTTAACTTCCGAGAAGAAAATAGTTCAATTACATGACGAGGTGGAGGAGGCAGTGTGCATTCCGCTAAGGGCAGCATTCAAGTGTTGATACTCGTCTTCTGCTATTCCTAGTCTTCGCATCTTTACATCTAAAGTTTCCTTTTTGGCCTAGATTGAAAATTGATACAAGGAAAATTAGTGATACCGACAAATTACAGGAATTACATAAGGTATTTGTGTTGGGGTTTGAGATGTAACATGTCACTCGTCACTCAGGTTAGCTTATTCTCTAGGCAATTTCCAGAGGAATACCGGAAAGAGATCAATAGTGATTTCGATCTCACCTTTTGAAAATACGATTGAAAGACGCTAAAGAGATAAGGGTCAAAGTTCATATGGATTTTTATGGTTCAATCACCCCGGCAATACAACATATAATGGACAGTTGAGTCTGGATTTGTATTTCGAAAGGTAAACGCCACGCGCCATTAAAAAACCAACAAAACTATCGAATATCGTAAACTGCATTCCAGATAGCAGTGCTAATTGCATTGGAACTGCAGTTAAAGCATCTTTACACCCTCGTGCCATGTGCCATGCGACTAGCCTTCGAAGTCAGAGTAAAAATAACGATTAAAAGAGTACTAAACGCATTAGGCAATCTCTTCTCAATATCTGTTCATAGATAATAAAAGAAGAAGATTTATTGCTAATTTTTATGTACGACGTAAGAAGCATGCTAGCCAAGCACCCAACAGACAAGCACTCTCAATATTTACATACTTCCAAGTGCTCAAATTCATCTATTTACTCGAATGCAGCTGTCTACTATTCCTCACAGCTTAATTTTCAATCCTATCAATAAGCGCCTTCACAAAAAAAATAAGGTCCAACTGTGTCCAACTGTTGGAACTCTTCATTTCTAAAAACAAACCTTCAGCTTTCCATTCGTACACCACACGGTTTCTGGAACGGGAAATGAATGAGCGGATTTTTGAGATTTACGAGAAACCGAATTAGTAGTCTTTTCATTATTACGACAGAGTAAATAGCTCATAAAGTGGGAACAAGCAAGGCCGAGGCCATGTGCTCAGGAGGACAATGAGTACACATGCTAATTAACAATCCTTTGCCTATGCCCTTTTTTACAACATCTTCTCCTTCCTCCCAATGAAATGTGTCAATCTCCAATCTCCATGTGCAGGCTTGGCCACATCAAATACAACTCTGTTCAGCTCGTTTTCCCAATATGGATATGAGCGCAAGGTTTGGCCATTCGGCTTTCAAATTCAAGTGAAAATATTTGGCTTCTATTCCGTAATGCATCGTAGTTTGAGTTTGAGTTTGGATTCGATATATTAAACTAGCTGGCCCCTGAATCAGTGCAAGGCAATATGTACCTGTTATTGATTCGAATTGGAATCTAGTATTTCATTCAATGCATTTTAAAAAGTTTATTAGAGCCTTAACATTTGAATATAGTCAATGCCTCTGTATAATTGATGTAAGCATATGCCTAAATTTTGCATTGGGCAGGAATATGTTGCCATGACATTGGTAATTGGTTAACATGTTGACAAAGTTGTTCTATGACAGACACATGCACGGATGCACAGCATCTCTTTATTATAAAGGGTTGTAAAGGTCTAGGAATTTAAAGAAAGCGAATTCTAAGGATTTTAAACATCTACACATGTGGCAAAACTATCTACTATTTTATATAAATAAATATTTAGCATATTTCCTCATTACTCATATTGGATAAATTAAGAGTTTAATTTGTTGTAACATTAAACAGCCTTTTACATGAACTAATCACCAAAAACCACTTTTTTACCACATTTTTCAACATTTCATTTGCTTCATCATCACCCTATCACAAAATTTTGAAAGATCCCAAAACATGAGCCTGACATGAGTGAGATAGTGTGTCCGCACAATTGAAAGAATTACCAACATTCCACATTCCACAGAGATATCATAACAATGGGAGAGTAGATATGAACATGCGGCATTGTTCTCCCCTTCAATAGCTCATCATGAGGTCATTTAAAATTAAGTCTTGGTCACGAAGGCAGACACAGAACACAATCGCCTCCCTGTCCCTATAATAGCCTTCGACCCCCAAACATCATCCCTTCTTCACAAGATTCTCCAATACAGAGTGAAACAATAGGGTTTAGGCGAATATTTAAAAATACAAGAGACGGGATGGAGGATGGATAGAAGCACACAGGGCAGAAGAGAGCAGAATCCGAGTGTGACTCTGGCTACACTAATATATGCAAACATGCATTCATGCAAATATGCTCTACGTTGTACAATACACGCACGGATTAGGATTACCCACATACTTCCCAACTCAGCCCATGATCCTAACTACAGTGAACCTTGTAGTACGTAAAAAGACAGGATATGTTTGCAGAGAGATAGGCAGAGGGAGAGAATGGAATGTGGAATGTGACGCAATTGAAAATGAAAATGGCAGAGATGCATACCAAAAAATCCCAAGTAAAAACTTGTAACAAAAAAAAATATTCCACTCCACACCTTTGAGAACCCAAATCCTCTGTCCACTTCATAGTATTGCCAATTGACCACTACAGAAATTCATTTGCCTAATGCATGATCCGGTATCCGATAACAGCATTAAACAAAATACAAATCAAATTCTAGTTCTTCAAGCAATCAATCATCCCCCTCTAAATCCCTGGAGCCTTCAATGCATACTACTTCGCATATTTCAAAATTTGAACAAAAAATGCTATAAATCTAACCTAATTCAGCATTGACACATTGTCACCTGTAGCTATGAACTTGATGGACCAGCAGCTCAGCACAAGCACAAGTCTATTTTTGACTAGGCCCATGTTAAGGCAATGGTAGAGTGAGGCCAGGGCTGAGGAATCTCTTAATTTATTCATTTTACTTGATTATCACATCCCTATTAACTTGTGAGTTGAGTAGGCTCATAAAGAAGGGAATCAGGCAGCCTATTCAACTGACAAGGCACAAGTGAGAAATTCCTCAGCGAACAATGCATTGCGTATGTAGTTGAGAAGATTTGAATGACCACAAAGTAACTTAGCGGTATGGAATATTAGTGAAAAATTTTTTTTGCCATTGGGAAAATGTCCCAACTTTTGTCATGCCATGCATCAGTGTGTATGTGTGTGGGACAGATCAATAGGAGAAGAACGACAAGTAGGAGAAGGTTTGCCAAGGAAATTCTTTTAACCGGTTTTCTTCATAAAATTCAGTAAGTCAGGCCAGTATCAGAAGAGAATATTAAATAGAGCAGAGGAATTTCATGTCATTTCCACACAAATACGAACACATAAGCCCAACACATGTGCACACGTCAGAATAGCCAGATAGAGAAGATAGTTCGGGGAAAAATAGAAAATTGCATCTACGATTACTACTATGAATCCAGAAGGAATCTTAGAGCTGTGGGTCGTTTACACACATTCTTGAGCCGCTTCTCCTCTCTTTAGACCATGCATCCACTATGTACATGTAGTACATATGTAGATCTGTGTAAGATGCTTTCAATGAGGCAGATGCCTTTCTGAGGCAAGAATGGGTTGGCCAGGCCTTGGAACTCAATACTATCCACAACCCTCGTGTATCATGTAAACTAACATCTAAAAGATGTGCAAAAATTCCATTCCGATTCCGTATTTTTATTTTTACGGATTCGACATTGAGTCCAAGTTTCCTCGTTCTTTTACATCTTGTTTCCATAGCCCGACTTGGACTGGAACATTCATACAGGGCGGATACGGTTACGAGAATTAGAATCTTTATTATTAGAAAAAGTATACTTATGCAATTTCAGCCAAAATCTCGCAATTTCAGCCAAAACCTCGCAATTGTTTTTAACATATCCGAAGAGCTTATTTTTGAAGATTTTTAAGGCAAGTTTTCGAAATTCAAAAATAAAAGTCGACCTAGCAACAGTGATAATATATAAAAAGCTAACACAAGGCACTTTGATTTCTCTTTACTTTCTCCATATCAATTTAATGGTAATTATTGCAAGTATCTAATTTCGAAAATTCTAAAAAAGTTGAATACCTCCTTCCAGTTAAAATTTTAAAACAAGGTAATTGAATGCATTCGGCACCTTAGTCCAGGCTTCAGAAATTTTCAAAAATCAAGATATTCTCGATTCTCTTGCCCACCCTATACTATATTGTAATTTGGAATCAAATGTCAACCGGTTGGTTTCAGCTTGAGCGGATTTATTCGGAAGTACCTTCTTCATATGTCCTTTGTTCGGCGAGTTTTCTAATTTTAGTCTGGGAGGAAATGGGAGAAAAAAGGGGAAGTAGGGAATTCTACTAGCTAGTAGGGTCTTGTCCTAACTTGTTGAATGGAACAGGAAGACGACAGAAGATAACATTAGCGGAGACATGAACAAGATCTAGATACATAAATAGACATATGAGATGAGTTATGGTCTAGCATTCCTGGGACTCAAAGAGAAAAATATTTTCATCTGTTGACTTGAGTCGCACACGGCTGCTGTGTTCAACTCGAACCTTTCCCCAGCTTTTAGTCCACAACTCTTCCCATCTTCCCATCTCCCAACTATCTTTTCCCATAAAATTCAATTAAGACGCCTTGGGAGCCTTGAGTTTTGAGAGTGACATGTGAGGAGGAGAGGAATTTGGTAGGGAACCAATTTAATGTCATCTCCGCCTGGATCCCCAAAATCCCAATAACGACAAACTGTCTAATAAAACGAGCCGAGGCTTACTTGTAATTCTTCGGAAGCTGTACTTAAATAGTCTCGTAACATGGCTTCTTGAAAGGCTCTCCAACTGAGATGTGGGTCCTCAACTTGGGTCCGTTCTGTGGAATAAGAATTATGTTCATTTGTAATTATGGTCAGCATAGCATTAGGCGCGTGTCAATTTAACATTACAAACTAATATGGTATTTGGGAATAATTTATGTACAAGCCTAGGCTTTTCGTTATCAATCCAATTAAAAATTGTCTAAATTGAAGGTTCAAAGTCGGTAAAGGTTCTAAAAATTAGGTTTCTTTTTTCTTTTAACTATCCAGATAAAAAAATAGTCTCAATTTCGGTGGTAATGTAGTAAACGATGTAGTAAACGAGTCAGAAAGCCCGAAAGTGACCTAAATAGTATAATATTGTATGAAGAAAATCGATCCAAAATATGCTATAAGTACATGTTTTCACAAATATTACATTATTTACGAACCCTGGTGTCCGATTTTGAAAACCTCATGTCTTTGGCTTAAAATTTGGGAGTTAGGAGTTAGTTAGCTTAGGTTAGTTTAATTCAGGTCTTAGGTAATTCAGACCTTTTCCAAAACCAAGAACCTAACGCATCAAAAGATACACACATGGCATGGCATTCTATGTGAACATCAATTGGAATCATAAAAATTAAAGAACCCAAAGCCAAACCCTGTTCACGACTTCTTAATCCTTAATGTTAGCAGACATTCCTTCGTCTTCATAGTTGATTGCCATAGCCTGCCTGACATTTCCTCTTCCAAATACAGATCATGAGCACTAAATTAGCCCAACCCCAACAATTGTCAACATATCAAATTCGGAAAATGACAGTCTACTAATTTTGCTTAAAAAACCAGTTCAACTCAAAATATCCAAGATCGGATTAAGGAAAAATTCCATAATTGGAATGAATCAAATCACCATTTACAGCATTATTATACTTCAACTATTTGAAAGTTCATTGAGCGGAAGAATGAGGAAAAGAATTTGAGCTGCTCCTCATCTCCTCTCCTCATTATCAATGAAGTCAATGATACAGAAGTGGAATTTGGGATTATCATATCATTTAGGACAACAGGAAAGTTGAGTGCATCAGGCGGTTTTCATTTCAGGGTTCATTGAATACTGATTAAATCCAAGCCAAAAAGGGACAAGGAGCATTGAGTTCAGACTCGGCTAAGCTTTACAATGTTCCAAATTCCAATGACCGAACAAATGTTCAAACAGAAAATTCCCAACATCAACTTATCAGGAGACACTTCTGGAATTTGCTGGTCTATTAGATAGTCTATTTAGGCAGGAGGGAATCATTCCAATCCATGTCATCCTATCGTCACTCCTTCCTACACGTGTTAACATATCAGGAAAAAAAACTCATGGGTTCACTCGAGGTTAATTTGTTATTCTAACCAGATTTGAATCTCGTAATAAAAGTACTTTCAATCCGTGTATCAAAATGACTAATCAGAGCTTGAGCTATTTTCGGATTCCATTCTTCCAGCTATTGGTATTTGATTTGAACAAAGGGGCGATTTGAATGGAAAGTTTAAAACTGACTATTCAACCCCCTTTTGTTCTTCTCAAAACTCACCCCTTCTTCTGACGAAGGGGTGAAAGGAATTTGGCCACACAACGGAACCACAGTCATAGTTCATGGAGAAAATACAAACAGATTACAGGGCTGGCAAATTACATGCAAGTGATTGAAATTACTTACTTATTGTAATTTAAAATACGTCATTTGGAACCCAAATGTAGTTGCTAATTTGTAATTGTTAAGCATTTGGTTTTTGAAGAGTAAGCTTAATTTGTTTTGTAATTTAGAGCATAGTCCCAAAATACAAATTTTTGAACAGGTTTCTAAATTTAATGTCAAAGTCAGCGATTTATGTAATCTAATGACATGTAATTAAAAGAATGTAATTTAATGACATGTAACTACTTATATGTAATTTCAAATTGAGTTTAATTTGCCCAGCCCTGACAGATTGCCAAATTCTCACCTGAACCTACGAAAAAATAACAGTATTTTGTTTGGAATGTGGATTATTTTTATTGTATTTGTATTATTACTCCAGAAAAAAGTGGAACACGCCTCAGTCCTGATTTCGGATAAAGCTTGAGCTGATTATCATTAATTAGAGTCCAGTCCATTGTTTTTGTGTTTGAGGACTTACGATTAATATGGTCAATGTAGTAGACACCAATGAGAGGGTCATAGGCCTGTTCCCATCCAATCGGCAACTCATTTCCCACGCAATCTGCAAATGTGGCCGGTTTTGTGAGTCTGTAGGGAAATAAAAAGATTCCGATCAAAAAATGCTTCAGAATGATAAGTAGGAGAAGAATGGAACCCAAAGGGCTATTTTACATACATTACTGCAATAACTAAATAAATTTATTCTGCACACATTTACTCCCTGACATGACGGGATTCTTTCTCATTTTCCTGAGAGAAGCATTCCGCAGCAGCCAGTTTTAATTTAATGAGGAACCAACACGTCAAATTATCGAATTGAAATATCCTGCCTCTTTCCCTCACCATCACCAGTAGTAGTCCCTCAACCCTCAACCCTCTTCAAGTCGTCCATATGCACACGTAGCGTAGAAGTCAAAAGTAGTCAGTAGTCATGTATTTCCCAAAGGTTGTTAAATACCAACAATTCTCAATTTCGAATCTTCACCGATACGCTTGTCAAAGCTGAAATCTGAACCAGCAGGAGAACTCCTGTGACTCGGGAGTACTTGTAATTTTCATTGTCGTAGTTTATGAATCTCCGTTAGTATTGGTGTTCTTCGGCATCTTATGGTTCATTGTATATAAATAAGTAGGTGATAGATTGTAGAGCTACAATAGAATCCGAAATAGGGAATTTTCCGATTTGAAGAAACGATCATACCTCAAAACAATTTTTAAAAATTGGTTGAATTCAGGAACAATGAGCACGCGGTAACCACACATGGGAAAAGCTGCGTAGTACCCACTGACTCGTTTATGGTAACCACCCGCTACTTCAGGTTAAGTTAGCTTTTCCGAAGGAAGTCCGGAAGTGGTTACCACGTGCTCATTGTTCCTGAATTCGATCTAAAAATCGAATTCCTGCCGCTATGCTCCATATATTCAAAACAGGCAAACCAATTGAATTTCAAAAATCTTGGGTTAGGTTTTAGGTCTTTTAACTTACCAATGTTCTATTTAATACTTATCATCAAAAATCTTACATTTCTGATAGACAATGAGGATATTTTCAATATGCATGCCTAACCAATCAAATGAAAGTACTGCTTAAATTAAATCATGTTACGTTAGATTCAACTGAAATTCGAAGATTTCCAAAGTTTGAATGAAGTTTTCGAAGTTTTTTGTCTAATTTTTGGATTTCCTTGATCATAATTCAGGATTTTCTAGTCAAATGCTAAAGAAATAGTGGTTCAAAATTCGAATTTCAAACGACAAAAACACAACACTAACTCAACTTCACCACATTTTTGTTCTACGACATGTGATTCCTTCCAACTGCCAACCCGATCATGATATACGACTAATAAGCAAGGAAGAAAAGCATCAACCTAAAAAAGACCAGTAGCCAGGAGCAGCCCAATAAAAAATCATCTCATCTACAGAGAAAACATGTACATCAAAGATTACCTAATACAGGTAACAAGTGGACCAGAGTCCTCAGCTCCATTGTACACAAGGCGTTAGGAAAGAAAGAAAAAAAACTGAAATTACTGTAGTCTTCCCTATTCCTTCCTCTTCTACAAAATACAAAACCTCCCTTGCTCCTCTCCGTATCATCATCAAAAACTACTTGAGAGAATAATTAGAGATACACAAAGGGAACGGGTTGAAACACCATCAAGACTCTGTTTTTATTTCTTTCTGAGCATCTCCTCAACCTGTCCGTCTATTAGTCACCCTCCAAAAAATAACACCGTAAAAATAACTTCAACAGGTTCATTTTTTATCAATATTCCTACCTCTGATTCAACAGTAGTAATTGAAAAGTAGGAATTCAGAACAGAAGCTTCTTTGCCTCGAGCTCTACTTTTATTTTCTGCAATTAAAATTGAACCCTTTTCCATCCAGTTCCTCTTCCTTTTTATGGATACACAGAGGAATGAGGAATTTGGAGCAGAAGCTTTCGACCACGTGAAGGTCAGGCAAAAGTGAAAGGCCAAAAGTTGACCAACAATACTACAGTATTTTCAAGTATTTTAGGCTTTTGAGTTTGAGCAAACAAATTGCCATAATTATTGACAATTTCGAATCCGTCCAATATCTAAAATTTTAAAATACCAAAAAGCACAATCGGTTGATGTAAACCAAACGACATGCTACAGCCTACAGCGTTGCCTGCAAGCAGAGTCACTGTCCGGAATTTAATGGGATTGTGGTTTAATGGGGTTTAATGGGATTTCATAGGGAAAAGGTGTGATGTGTGATGGGATTTAATTAAAGTGGGATAAACAGATTAGAAATCCGATTTTCGTATTAAATTCCATTAAATCCGATTAAACCCACTGTGATGTAATGGGATTCAATTTAGAAACGTGATTTTCCATATTAAATCCCATAAATCACAATACCATCAAATCCCACTGTGACGGGATTTAACTATTCGCCAAAGTGGAATTTTTCCGTGACCTTGTCTCCAAGCCTTGCAGCCTATTCTCGTCTTTAATCACGATTACCAAATTGTTGCCTCGCATCATTGTTGTTAATTTTGCTGTTACGTATTTTTGATGCATTTCGCGTTTCTATATAAATTGTACCTTGGACGTTAACTAAATCGAAGTAATTATATACGAGGATCCGAAACCCAAAACTAACACATTACAAAATCGCAGAGGCAAGCCTAGAGGTAACATATAGCATGTGCTTGGTTTAAACCATCCGCAAAATCAATATTAGCAATTACTTAAATCATTTGTCTTCAGGAATATTTGCACCCTGCTTTCACCGGACATAAACCGAAACCTTCCATTCGAAGATGAGGCCTCTTCCTTCCCAGTACACAAACTTCAATTAAAAATATATGGAGGATCACCTGCTAAGAAACCATAGTTTAGAATTAGGAGGCCTCAATTATATTGCCTTTGTTTATTGCAGAAGGCCTCAAATTCCAAATTAGGGGTTTTAATTTTCTATTTCTGGTAGGGAAATTGGCATTGGTATTACAATTACAGCTCTACTTTCACTCTGCATTATCTCAGCTATCTAACACACGCGCAATTCAGTATTAAATGAAACGGGTTAAGCTATAAAAGAAAGGAATTTCGTCCTATGCTGAGCGAGTGTTGAAAGTTGAAGTTTGAAGTTCAATCACAAATACTTCAACAATCAATCAGTAGTTGAAACAAAATAATGACGCGCATTTCCACGAACAAAGATAGCTGTTTACTGGCAAACCCAGTGCTAAGCTCTCATCTCTTTTAATTAATGATTTGAGCACTGATATAATTTTCGTCCGGTTCACGTCACGTGACAATAGCACAATACATAATTCAGATAAATAATTGTAATTTGTTGATTGAGGCGGAAATTATGAGTCCACTTGACAGCCCTTTTAGCGAGAAATACCTGACTGACATGATTATAATGAATTATGAATTTGCGATATGTCCTTTGTCAAATGAATGGACCATCATCACCTCCACGTAAGTCACACCACGTACAATATGGGCGCTTGCATTTGCCCTGGGACAACGATGCGGGATTAATTACGTAACTTTTTTCTTTTTATTTACATATGACATGAATCATCAGCATAATGCATATCCTGATTCCTGATCCTTGACAACGGATCTGTATGCTGAATTCACTACTTTTTCCATTCCGAGTTGACCAAAAGGCGTAATTAGGGTTATAGGATGAAAAGAATTCCACTCATGTGCATTCTGATAAGAACGCAGAGGGCTTGGGCTATAATAGCGTATGTAATAAATCCCTGCACTGATTAGGCACAAGTATTTTATTTGCACACTTGTGAAAAAATACCATTGGAATTTACTAGTTAAACAAGTTGATAAAGCATAAAAAATTTAGTGTTATTAGGATTACCACCTACCGGTTGGCGCTAAGCATTTTTACCATATTTAATGAATTTCGATTTTATGGGACTGAATGAGCAGTAAATGCTCAGCGCTTTCCGTATAACCTTTGGAATGTGTATATTTGCGTAGCTTAGTGCTCTGATCTGTTTGTTCAAACGGTTTAATCGCAAACTAAACACTATGTTCGTTTTTGATAACCTGTCTCATTCCGATCAGACCATACGCGTCCTTTAGACATTGACATGACATACAACGTTAACGTAGTTAATGACGAATTGTGGCATGGCTTGGGTTCGTAATGCGTTATGCCCGTCTGGTGATACAATTAGTAATGTAGTCACAAAACTGGAATGGAATGTCAGAATTAGATAATTCCCAACTTATCTAATTTACACATGGCTGGAAAGTCTCAACAATTAACGACGCCACTCACTCATGTTCCACATGCTCATACGTAGCACATTCGTGGAAATGATGATTGACGAATAAATTATTGACATTCACACTCGACTCGAATAATGGGTAATAAACTATGAAACATTGGAGATTTCATGTTTTCATATTCATATCACAGCACGTGAAATCTCAATTTAGCTACCGCCGCGGTGACATTTCAATTCAAACAAAATAAGTAAAAGTATAGTAAAAATAGATCAGGAATGATGAATTTAACATCGCAAAAAGTGTTCATAAAATTTTGTAAGCTGCAATATAAAGGAAAATCGATATACGGATTTATTATAAAGTATTCGAAATTGCCTGCATTTGATGCTAAATCGGAATTAAATTACTTTGAAGTTTCTCTTTTAAGGTTCAAGTCATTGTATTGTCATTGTAAAATGCCATATCAACATTAACGCCACACAAATATTTCTCGAGGCACACTCAAATTCCAAGAATGTATTAACGTCGCATGAATTAATCATAGATGCTCCTCGTATTCGTAATTTATTCTTTTTCTGTGGGCGTCACGCATAAATTAAGGCTCCAGTTTAAATCATAAAGGCACAAATATTTAACCTCTCTCTGGAATGTATGAAACGCTTACATAAAGAAGTAGTTGTGGATTCAATCTCCACGCCCAATTATACAGAGTCAGAATAGCACAGTAATAATGGCATGCATAATATGTATCGTCGTATGTAGTACTTATACATGTGTGACTCTTGCTTGAACTGAAAAGTGAATGCAAATTAGGTCTTCTAACTCCAAAATAGCATCACGAAAATTCCATGCTTGCTAACAAAACAATAAGAAACATTCCGAGCTAGTTCAATTGCAATTATGTATTTGTAATTTGAGAACATTTAACTTTGCTTTGCAACCGATTCATTTTTTTGAACTTTGATTTTAAAGACATTTCCAAGCTCAAACTACTTACATGATTTGATTTTAAAATTGGGATTTCCGAGAAAGCCTTTGATTTTGCACTGGTATAGTGACCAATCACATATCATTCAAAAACTATTTTACTTTTAAAAATCATTAAATTAGTAAATATCGCCTTTTCATTATTTCCCTGAATATGAGTTTTTGATTTGATTTTGACAGTAATAATCTTTAATTCTGTGACCTGCCTGTGATATCTGAAAGTGAATTTTGTCGATTTTGGTTTGTGAGCTGCATAGCCCATCCATCAGTATTACCTTCTTGAAAGTACGAAAATAGCATTCCATTATGGTCGGTCTTTAGGAATCTAAAACGATTTACAAATAGTTAGTCAAAAATTGTGCATGGCGAGCTTAGGGTTAAAAATTGAACTCGCCTGCCTGGAATGCTATGTTAAAATCAATATTTTATGGACGGTCGCCTAGTTAAAAATTTTAAATGCAAGAAAAGCTTTCACCGCCACCGCATAGTTGGTTTATTCCACAAAAATTCAGAAATATAAATAGCAACTACAAAAAATGTAAAATATAATTTGCAAATTCCATCGACAGCCGAATTCTTGAGCTGAGCCTTCTCGACATTACATTGGACCATTGGACATCAATAATTGAGCATATTGCTACTGACAACGTTAACTTCCAAATCCGAAAGCAGAAAAGAGATGTGTGTCTATGTGTGTGTAGAGTAGCAGGCGAGTGAGTGTAGAGACTTGGTATTTTGTTTAACCCTTTCACATCCTCGCATCTCTTGATATGATGGTCCGTATGTAGTTTGTACTACTCGAGGCTCTTCATGGTTTGTCCTAGACTTGTACATGGTTATCCTGCGGACGGGCCGGGAGTTGAGGAATCTTTGGAATGCGTTAATGATAAGTTAGGCGAAGCCAAGGCAGAAAATGTGGAAAAAAAGGCGGAGAGGTGGAATGCTAGTGGAAGAAGATGAAGAGACGAGAGGCCTCATTGTACAACCACGTCTCTTTCATTAGAAAAAATCTTCTTTGAAGAGGAATTGGAAGGTAGAGAGGAGGTGAGCATGACAGAAAAGATACAAGGTAAGAAGAAGAAGAGGAAGGAAAGAAGTAAGTACATACGGAGAGAACATTTTCTGATATTTTGTTTTGTTTGGGGGAGACCGGGGGTCTTCGGTCTTCACGGAACAAGCCATAAAGCCTTAACTTGCCCAAACTTCTATATCCCTTCTTATCAATTCTTATATAAAACACTCGTAGACTATTCCTCTCAGATGAGTGAGCGGTTTCTGAATACGATCCCTGCGAATTGGCTCAAATTGATGGCGGAATTCCTCAGATCATCTTCATTCATCTTTCACAAATTGACTTTTACATTGTTTCGGTTATCGCGTGTTGCAAAAACAATTCTGAATTGACATCTTCCATGTTGGTATTATTAGTCGGCTCTTGCTTGAATCGATATTTTCGGTATTGGTGTTGATCAAAGTTTGGATTAAAATATTTAAATTAAGGACTCACTTAACTTAATTAAAATAGAAGTAAGTTGAAAATGTATAGAACTTTACAACACAAATCTTGAATTGCACTGTTGAAAATTTAACTGTCGGAAATTGCAAAGCATTGTCAATTACCCTGTTACCCTGGCCTCAAAATTTGAACGTAGACTTTGTCTGATCATAATTCCCAATCCAACTCGGTTTCATCAAGCCCTCCAAAAATATAATGTTTGTCTCGAGTTCACCTATATACTGCTACCCAAACTGAAGATCGGGACATATCAAACAGGCCTCGTACTCCCAACTAGACAAGATATCGAACTTTCACTTTGCAAATAAGGTTCTGCAAAAAATTCTAATGCCAAGAATGCCATTGATTCTAGGAGACGATGAATTATGGGCAAGGTTGAACAAAACACTCAAACTCAACATATACAATTAAATATAAGCAAGTACCCACAATTGGCATGGTATTGACAATCGAATTGGCCTGAGTCGAATAAAGAAAGCTATATTATAAAATATGATATTTGGATTGACTCATGACTCATTTACAAATATGTATGGGGAGTGACACTTGACAATCCAGCCTGAAGCCTAAAAGAGCAAGGTCCAAGGTGTTTTATTTTTACATGGATTACGTAATTTGTGAAGGATGTGGAAATCTACCGTAAAATAATTTAAACACATTCTTCAACATTTAGTTGGAAGAAAGTGAGATGAGACATGAGACACTTGTGTAGATCAGAAAAATTCTCTACTGGTATAAGTACCTCCCGTATCTTGAGTCTAAAATATTATTCTCTTTTAAAACAGTGTTTCATGGTGTAATGATGCTCGAGTATTTCTTAGAACCTAATGAATTCTGTGACACTAGGTAAGTACCTCTAATCTTGAAAATGACTAGAATTCAGATGGAATCCTGTCTAGCCTAAAATATTAATACTAATACTGAGATGATGAGTACACTAAGTGAAATCTCTGGTCTCGTCCCGCATGTATTTATTTAATACCTTTAAGAACTTGAATTTTGATCCTGTAACCAACCGGCAGATTACTTCCAGCTGATGGAACCAGAGGAATTAGACCTGAGACCAAAGACCATGATATGATGGCCTGTGGCCTGTCCATGTTCATCGACGAATTATCCCAAGCTCAGCCTCAGCCTCTCTTTTATCTCCCTTATCTATTAATGTTATGCAATCCGTACTGGAGAGCTGGTCTAGTTGGACTCGACTGACTTGAGACACTTTTTTCTTCCCCACATTTGAAAAATTAAATCTTAATCCTCATAGACGTGTCACGCCTTTATGAACTGAATTGATTCCACAATTTTTCTTATCATCAAATATCAAATTTCGGTATTTCTTTGGAAAATAAAAAATAAACTGGTTTCTGAACTACTTACATATTTCTCCAGGATCATTTTTATCCCTTCTACTGTTTTTATGTCCACAAAGAGGAAGCGCTTATTTCATGGAGATGGAGAGAGACAGGATGACATGATGGACGAAGTGGGATGAGATGGAGCAAAAAGTAATCGAACAAATGAATCTTCCAAGAAACTTTTTAAACATATTCAAATATTCAAATTGATACAAAATAAATTCAGATCAGTCGAGCAGATTCAACAGGAAACGTCCGGGATCCTGTTTCCTGTGCTTGGTCTGGTTCACAATATTCGATATTCTGCATAGATTCGAGCCTCAAATATCCAGACAGCACACAGAGTGCATTTCACAGATGCAGAATCAAAAGTTTCAAGTTTCAACTGCAGTATTATGCAATATCCAGTATTTTCCCTGTTTCGTCTATTTATGTTCTAAAAAACTGAAAACTGTATTACAAATTCCATTGGTGCAATTTTCTTTCAAAGCCTTATAACTTATAACAGTAATAACTGTCAAATATCTCCCAACTCTTTAACATATTCAATTCCTATTATTAAATACACCCAAACCCAAACCAGGAGCTAAGTGCTACCTTTTTCTAAAAAATTAGTTTGGTTAAGTCCCAATTTAAATATAAGCAGGCAGAAGAAACGAGAACTTGTCAACACTTGAATTAATTAAACCATCCAAAATATCTTTGGAGGCTCAGCGGTTTCAAAAATGCGATGTATAGACTTGAATTAAATTAGTTTATAAATGTACATACTTGCCTTGCGTAATTTAGAAAATCAGCGTTTGTAAAGAAGTAAGTAGTGCTTTCTCCACGACTCCAAAAATTAAATTAAAATTTCAGCCATTAAGTAATTCAATTTCCTTGGAGGTGTTTAACCTAGGAACAAATTGTTCCGAATTTAGGCAAGTATTTTATAATTAATGCTTACTTAATTATAAATTATTGTTGATATTTGCTTACAGAAGAAGAAGACTAGAATTCTCTAAAATATTGAATATCATTCAAATTTTAAGTAAGGAACAGATTACAGATTTACTGAAATACAATTAAGTTGCTTTCCGTGTGCACTGCATTGCAGATTGCAGTGTAATCCTAGATATTGTTATGCACACACGCAATGTGTGTGTGCATATGTAGATGTAGACTAGTTAATTGAGATGTTATACGGTTTGCTTACGCACAGAAAGCAGATTTATCCTGTTATGGATCATGAAGAGATCAACCGAAAGCTGACCCCCCCCCCAAGTCTATCATCCAGATTATAGCCTATACTGTTAGTGAAGTTTTAAGCTACATACTTAATATATGCATCGGCAACAAGAAATATATGATTGGAATTTTAGTAGATCTTAGACCTTCAAGACGCTCATAAAGAATGAAAACTGCAGACGAAGCATAATTCCGCTCGTGTCACGCTCAATGTAGAGCAAATTAGGAATCAATAAAATCCATAAATTAGACTCAGGGTTGTGACGATTAATGAAGGCTCACTCGTCTCCCATCTCAATTTCTAGTTCAAAATTAGAAACATGAGTCTCGTCATAGGCTCATGCCAAGCCCATATCCCATATTATCATATCATAGCTAGGCCAGACCATGGATTATAAAAGAAAATGATAATATTAAAAAGAACTCCATTAATTTTATTGCCCATTATACAATCTTGAAATAACTCATCCTTTGATCGTTCCGTGTCATTGTCAGGTCTTTAATAAGTACTTGACTATCTACAAACAATTCCGCTCACATTCTTCTTCACCTCCTGGACTTTCCTTTTGTTCCAATGACATCAATAGCTCCTGATTTATGAACCAATTGGAATTTGGAATGGTTTACATTCCTCAGCCTCTCAACTCCCTATTTAGCCATATTGAGCCTCTTCATATCCTCATTTAGCTAAACTTACTACGTTCTGTTCTGACGAGGAGAAAGCCATTACATTTTAAATGCCCGACCTCAAACTTAATTGATGATCGAAAGAGAAAGGCCGCATAGTTTCAATTCAATTCAATCAATTCAAATTCCAACCTTCTATCAAATGCATTCCGATACTTTAGACAATGCAACTTTGAGACACTTTCGCTTTATAATTCTAATAGAAGTGACGATCCACTCGTGGCAGATTAGAAATCCAGGGTTATTCAAAACTTAGAACAATGACAGTTTCTAGTCAACGCTAGTTTCTAGAAAATGAAATGCAACTGTTCAATAGATTAGATATCCTTTGTGCTTGCTCAAATCAAATATATGTAGCCATTCACGGAAAATGTAAAATACCAAGAATTCCTAATTCAATTTTGACTTCTCCAGCTAAATCTGTCAAATCTGGATTAACATGCTGCAGATCACAAACTTTAACTTACGAAACTCAACTTATGACTTACTGCACTGCTGCTGTCAAATGCCAACCACAGCCACTCACATAATTTCCAAATAGAATTCTTGAGGAATGTTTGAAATAGCTTGATTGATACGTTATGCGACGCTTGTATGACACATGTAATATATTTGTATTGAATGTACTGAGTGTAGTACCTGTCTCTGGGGTCAATCCAGGAGGTAATGTGACTATTATGGTCAATGTAGTAAATTTTTCCGTCAAAGTCGACGGCGAGGTCCCATCCGGCTGGGAGCGGGATTTCTCCCTCGGTCCGGGTAGTTCGTGTTTTGGGCATGCCTGCGGCAGGTCAAGGGTCAGGAGGGAGGGTTGAGACAGGGTTCAGGCAGTACCAGCAGAGGTCATGTTCTTCCCTCGCACTCCCACTCCACTGAACGACGACGAGGACCTCTTCGGCCTCCTTCCAAGTGTCTACTGACGAGCTTGTTGTGGTTCGGATGATGTTGTTGCACCAAGAGCCAGAGATGAGCTCCTACTACGGTCCACGCCATGATACATTCCGGAGTGTCGGAGGACCCTCAGCATAAGCTGCAAGGAGGCAGAGCACACGGATTATTAGAGACCAGACCGTAACACAGCTCAGTGGCCCAGCCATCATCCCTCCCAAATCCCAATGGCACATACCACCTCGTACACCTCGCTCGTCGTCCTAGGACTTCCTTGGCTTCCAACAACTTGATGGCCGAGGGAATGCAGGCAGCAACAGCAGGAGACGAACCTTCGGCTTGTTTGGTTGTTGGGCCAAATACACGTTCTTATTATTCCCAAGTAAAAAAAGAAAGCCCTCTCGACTTCACAAATAAATGGAATCTCATCCCAAAAAGAAAAGGCTTCAGGGAATCTCACATTCCAAGCTCAATTCCACTCCATTATCAGGCTAGGCTACAGCTACAGACCAAGCACCAACATAACATAACATACTCCGGTCGGTCCGGACTACATTGTATGCATCTCCATCTCCTCAGCCTACGAACGAACGGTTCAGACGACGACAAAGTATTGTGGGTCTCTCTGGAATGTGGCTCTACAGTCAAACTCGTCTGCAAAATCTCTTACCAAAGGCTGTACAACTATTATTATGCGACAGAGTTTGACGGTTTATTTGTTACTGTTACTGTGATCTGTGATATTAACTTAATTTAATTCAAATAGTTAGATTCAAAACTATATTTCTATTTAATAAAGTTGAAGTTGAGTTCCGAATCCGATTTGGAATTCGAACTCTCAAAGGCTTGAGGCTTGCCACACATCACTTGCTGACATTTGTAATTATTTGATCATAAAATATGCGTAACTCCTTGCAAGGATCATGCCGGACTTCATAAAATAATTATGCTATGTATTTGAAAAATTGATTTCATGTTGTTATGTTGTTTTCTGTATTTATCCTTGCCATTGCCAATTGCCAATGCCATCAGTCATGAGAATTTGAAAGACATGCTTTCCCGCGCAGAGGGAGGAGTTAATCCTCATAAAATTTCTAGTAGAAACAGAGTTGAGTTTTACTCGGATCAGATACGTGTAAATCTTACTCGAGTAATGGAAACTAGGCCAGGGGCAGGGAAGTGTTGATGAGGTGGCAGAAACGTAAACGTAAATGTCTTGGAAGAAGCTGGCCAAGGGTCTAAGTTCAGGCAGCATGAAGTTGTTAATTTCAGCGAATCGCCGATTCACATCGCGATCTTTAATCTTCCTGACAAACTTTGATTGAGGTGGAAGAAGCAACCGCGCGCTTTTTGTGTTGGGAATCTCATAAAGGCATAGCTTATACGATTAATTTTTATCTTATCTTTGCTTGACATGAAGGGAACTTGTACCTTTTTACACTTTTACTACTTTTAAAAAAGTGGCGAAAAAAGATATTTTTAGTTTTTCTTCCTAAACATGACCTACTAAAGTGGCGAATCGTGAAAAAAATTAGGGTCATTTTTAGGCATTTTTTATTCGCCACTCAGGTAAATTTAATTTTCGCCAATAATGATTTCGCCACCGTTACCTGCTTCCAGTTAAGCTTAGCTGAAGCACAGTTTGTGTGGATGTCCTAATATTAAACGCATTGTGGAAAAGCTAATATAGCTCGTCTATTGAATTATTCGAATGGCTGTCAACTTAGCTATAATTTCAAGTTAGTTTCAATCAGGATTGGCCTATTTCGCACTTTTGGACTTTTTTCTGCGGAAAACGCAAAAACGCGGAAAACTGCGGAAAACTGCGGAAAACCGCGGACAACAACGGGAACCTATTTTCATGCAGTAAAGTGACAAGGGG